>CM069141.1:5766788-6050877 GCA_035221665.1 Okamejei kenojei
CTTTCCTGTTTTTGCCACCAAAGTGGATAAACTCACATTTATCCACATTATATTGCATCTGCCAAACATTTGCCCACTCACCCAGCCTATCCAAGTCACCTTGCAGTCTCCTAGCATCCTCCTCACAATTAACACTGCCCCCCAGCTTAGTGTCATCCGCAAACTTGGAGATATTGCCTTCAATTCCCTCATCCAGATCATTAATATATATTGTAAATAGCTGGGGTCCCAGCACTGAGCCTTGTGGTACCCCACTGGTCACTGTCTGCCATTGTGAAAAGGACCCGTTTACTCCTACTCTTTGCTTCCTGTTTGCCAGCCAGTTCTCTATCCACATCAATACTGAACCCCTAATGCCGTATGCTTTAAGTTTGTATACTAATCTCTTATGTGGGACCTTGTCGAAAGCCTTCTGGAAGTCCAAATATACCACATCCACTGGTTCTCCCTTATCCACGCTACTAGGTACTTTCTCGAAAAATTCCACAAGATTTGTCAGACATGATTTACCTTTTGTAAATCCATGCTGACTGTCCAATGATTTCACCACTTTCCAAATGTGCTGCTATCCCATCTTTAATAACTGACTCTAGCAGTTTCCCCACTACCGATGTTAGACTAACTGGTCTGTAATTCCCCGTTTTCTCTCTCTCTCCCTTCTTAAAAAGAGGGGTCACGTTTGCTACCTGCAAATCCTCAGGAACTACTCCAGAATCTAAAGAGTTTTGGCTTGTCACACGTGACAATAAAGTATTGATTCCACCTCTCGGCTGATAACTTTTCAATTCCAAGATTTACCCTGGTGAAATTCCTTTTTTGTTAAATTGGTATTGTAACATTTCCATCCTTCACTTGGCTTTTCCATAGTTCATATGGAGTTGTTATCCCTCAAGAAATTCAGGAGATTTGTCAAGTAGGGCCTGTCACTAATGATGTGTATGAGTATTGTTGAGGTTTTTCCATTTATAATACATTGCTCTCTGTATAAATATCACAGATATTCATGTGTTATTTGAAACAATGTTATTTCAGTAAAACGTTTGTACTTTGAATTACGTCTTTCTAGAATGACAAAGTTATCTAAATATAAATCATTTCAGCTCCAAGAAAGTTTCAGTCAGCTGCAGACAGACGTTTTGTTTAATGTTGGAATATTCTTCATGTTCCTCTACTCAATTACACATTCGTAATTTAATGGGTGGCTGCAAAATATTCTTGGTCCAGATTTTGGTTCGGAAAATTGACTGTTCTACTTGGAAGTGCTAACATTTTTCTTTCCATTTGGTTGGAAATTGGGAACATGAAGGTGAGGGCAGAAGACACCAAGCTGATTATTGATATGTGAACGACACCACTTCATGTGGTTTCTATCAAGTGCAAATTTCTGTGGCTTTCCCAGCCCTTGATTTGTTTACTGTACCAGAGAGCATATTCAAAGCACCTGCAGGTGGAATAATACATTTATAGTAACTTCCTTAATCTTGATTTAATCAGGTTTATTCAAATATATGTTTCCTCATATTCTAAATTTTTGAAATTTTAATGAACCAAAATAGAATGACTATCTAGTTTCTGAATGACATTCAATCTCAATGATGACTTTCATCTAGAAATTCTGATGGTATAATTAATTAAATCTCAAGGAATGTGTATGTGGGAACTGCCGATGCTGGCTTAAACTGAAAATAGACACAAAAAGCTGGAGTAACTCAGCAGGTCAGGCAGCATCTCTGGAGAAAAGGAAGAGGTGACGTTTTAGGTCGACACTCTTCTTCAGATATTCCTTTTCGCCAGAGATGCCGTCTGACCCACTGAGTTACTCCAGCTTTCTGTGTCTATCTAAATCCCAAGGAAACTCCATGATGGAATCAGAGTTTTGCAATGGAAAGAAGCCTGTTTATATTGGGCTCTAATAATCTGGGGTCTGGTTTCCTAGCCAAAATCTGTATCTAGAAATCTTCTCTTGGCAAGCAAACTGCAAGCTTTGGTAGATTGTTCTATTGAAAATCTGGCTTTAAACTTCAGGTTCATGTTTGTATGCTAACATTTTAATTTGTAATTGGAATGATACCCAGACTCAAACGATTTGACACAAGCAAAAATATGAGAAAGATGTGAGGGGGCATTGCAGCTGCTGTACCTGTACTCTCTCCTGTTGAATATTGGAATACATACAGGAACTCCATAGAATCAGTTATTGTGTTTCAGGGTATTTTAGTATCAAATCTGTAATCCCTCAGATTACAACAACAATTGAAGCAGTAGTGGGCTACATCAGACTTTAGTGTCTGCTTTTGCCTTTCAGTAAGATCGTGGCTAATGTCTCAGAGCCCCTTTCTTGCAGCAAACTGATATCTCTTGATAACCAAAAACATTATCACTCTTTTTCTTCAATGTACTCAATGACTGTCCCTCCAAAGCCTTTCGAGAATTCTAATGATTCATTGACCTCTAGAAACAAATGTATCATCTTATCTTTTCTTGAATGGCCGCCTCTTGTGTTGAGAATACAACTGCTGATATAGACATGGTAGCTGATGAGACTTCATCTCCACGTCTACACTGTCAATCTGTGTGAGAGTTTTGTATATTTCATTGAGATGACCACATCTTCATATCAACTTGGGTACAGGTGCCTACTTGTCTCTTCAAATATGACAAACCCACCATTGCAGTAATCAGTCTGGTGGATCTTTACTGGATTCCATATCCTTTCCTGGGAAGATCAGATCTGTATGCTAAATTCCATGTGCTGGCTCACAATTGCCCTGTCCAGTTGAATCAAGGTAGCTCTACTTTACAAATAGGCCAATGTATCCCTTGCCATCCAAACTGTACCTGCATCCTATGCCTGAAATGTTGATATATACAGCTTTAAATAGACTGGGCTACAATTCACTATTTTGGTTGTTTTTATGTTGCAGCTAATACTGCCACTCACTTTAAGCAAAGTATTATAAGTTTTCTGGTCAGGTTTATTTAACTGCCACAATTAGTTACATAATGGCATGACAGAGGAAGCATTTTTTAGCGTGATTAAAATTTCAGTCTTGTGGTTTCTTCATTTTAGGGAAGCCAATAAACAGCATGTTCGATGTCAAAAATGTTTAGAATATGGGCACTGGACCTACGAGTGTACTGGAAAACGGAAGTATCTACACAGACCATCGCGAACCGCGCAGTTAAAGAAAACTTTAAAAGACAAACAAAATAAACTAGCATTGCCAGCAAGGTATGTTTCGATTCTAAACTATACTTCTGCGATAACCCGGTGTTGTGCATTACATGGATTCTCCAGTGTTGGATTTGATACCTTGACGTATAAGCGGGGAGACTGCAGTTGAGTTCTTTAGTCTCAAAGTGAACAAGGAAGCAAGTTTTGCTTTTCTGATCATAAAGCAGCTACTACCAGAAGCACCAAAGACCTCCTGCAAAACAATGGGGCTCTGCACGTCTGCTTGCATGTAATGCCTGCATTAGAAGTGTTACAGGTTCACAGAGTAAGAATCACCTTTACACGGGGAGAAGTGGAGTGGTGAAAGATTTTCTTTAAACTAACCTTGGCTGCCTCCAATTTTCATCATTATGCTCTCTTTGGCAACATCATTTGGGTATTTACGCTGATTGCATGCGGCACATGTTGCCTCTATTATTGAAATGTCTGCTGCCTTTAAATTGTCAAGTTTGTTTGATAATGCAGCACTGGATGAGTGCCTAACAGAATATTGATAACACAAAAGTAATTGCTTTTGTTCCTTGTAACAAACCCCACCCCACCGCTTGATAAGTCTGAGAGACAAACCAGATTCTTTGTGCTCTGTAATCTTTAATCTTGATGAATTTTGGACTACAGAACTATAATTACCGTTTCTTGCCCTCTGCAATATAACTCCCTTTTTTGTCTCCTTTTCAACTACTCTTTATCACTTATTCCAACCTCTCGGCAAATCAACTACCACAGTCACCTGTATCCTACGATAATTTGCCAGGCTTTGTTCCATCCTACTGCTCCTGCAGCTTTGTTCCCCCCACCACCCCTACTCCAATCTGTCTGAAGAAGAGTCCCAACTAGAAATGGTATCTGTGCATTTCCTCTGCAGGTGCTACCTGGAGTTCATCCAGCTCAAGATTCCAGTTGCTTATGTCTCTGTCTGAATAGATATTAAGGTGTAGTGCACGTAATGGTAACTGTGTACTAAAAACCTGTGCTTGTTTCTGTTTACATGTTACTGCCACAATATCTTGTATATGGTGTAGATTTCTGCATCTTAATTTTTTTTAAGATATATGGGGAGAGTGCAGGACTATAGAACTATGGTACATTACTTGCCGTGCTGTTGATGAATGGCAGTGCAACCTCAAGGTTTCAGATGGCCAATTCCTTTTCCTTGATCTCGCCTGACCCTCTCCATCCCATTTATACTTGCCCTATTTCCCTTTTGGCCTCATAATTATCTCTGCTGGTTATTTCTCCATGACTTCAAACTGTGGAATTTTCTTCCTTAACCTACTATTGGGCACATATGAAATCCTTTAAAAACCTACCACTTCAACTACCGGATCTAATATATCTGGATGTTTGATAACACTTAGTGGTGTGTTTTCTTTCATACAGGTGCTGTACAAATTCAATTTATAGTTAATAGATACAAAATGCTGGAGTAACTCAGCAGGACAGGCAGCATCTCTGGAGAGAAGGAGTGGGTGATGTTTCGGGTCGAGACCCTTCTTCAGACTAAGCCTCTTTCAATGCATAGTTATACATACCTTTTTCTAAAACAATTGAAATCTAATATCACCTGGCCATTTCTGTTTTTTAAGCTCCATCCACGTACAGCATTCATGATCGGTTATGATTAGACTAGGTACTTTAAAAAAAAACCCATGAAATTCAAACTTGGTGAATTAACTACCTGTGAAAAAATTATCCGGTGTAGTGTGTTGATGTAGATGCAGTGGTTCAAGAAGGCAGCTCACCAACACATACTTAAGAGCAACTGGGGATGGTGAGCAATTAAATGCTGGCTCGTATATAAATATGTTTTGGTCTAGTTGTAAATGGGGTTGGATTAATGAATAGCCCTGTGCCTCCAAGCCCAGAGTCGTAATTCAATACGGGGTTCTTGTCAAGAGGCACGTTTATTAAATCTTCAGTATATATGACATTATTAATGCAGTGTGCCAATATTCTGGCCTTGCTTCATTTTGCACTTTACTACACTTCAGTAGTAATGGGTCCAGGGAGGATATATTGATAGTGTAGAGGAGTACTGAATACTCTGAACTCAAGACCTCAGAGCTTAATTCAGCTCTGTTTTCATCCTCATGGACTCTCTGTGAAAGCCTATTTTAAGTTTGCTTATATCAGCACTCAAAAAGACGACATCCTCAATTGTTTTTATTTACTGGATGGAAGTAACTTTCATGAATGTAGTTTGGAAGAGGTTAAGGAATTTGACAAAAAATATAAGTCTCCGTTTGGTATTTGGGATTATCACATTGCAAATTAGTTTTGCACCTTGTAGCATACAAAATATAATAATTTTTATATCATTGCCTAGATTTTTCATGTTTAATATTTTAAAAAATCATTCAACCAAGAAGCTAATAATTTTAAATTCCAACAGCGGACAAGGAAATACGGAAAAGAAGATAAAGAAGAAAAGGTAAGCTTCAAAAGGCTATACATTTATTATATAAATCTCCCCATTCCTGCAATATATAATGATTCTATTATGATTCCAGTACCATAGAGTACAGCACTTCCCAGAACACCCTTAGCCTTGTGTAATGTGAACATTTAGTTTCCTCCCACCACCTTGATATCATGTGATAGGAGGAGAATTTGGCCATTCGGCCCATCAAGTCTACTCCACTATTCAATCATTGCTTCTGCTTCTTCTGTCATATGTCTTTTAGACCTGCAGCTCCGTTGAGGCAAGCTAGGCCAATGTGTCATTGTCCAGGTCAATCAGACCTTGTTCACCATTTAGTGGCCGGTATTTGGGGCAACTGGTGACTATGTGCTCCACTGTCTGTGTTGATCATTGCCTTCTCCCCATAACCTCTGATACCCGTACCAATCAAGAATCTATCTATCCCTGTCTTAAATATATCCACTGACTTGGCCTACACAGCCTTCTGTGACAAAGAATTCCACAGGTTCACCACCCTGTGGTTTATGACACTATTGCTCACCTTTCTCACTTCACTTCCCTTCCCACTGGCATCGATCCAAATCTTGTCCAATTCTCCACTTCCAAATTTACTCCAGCATCATAATTTTTGTGATAGTTGGAATTCCCAACCCATCCCTTCTTCCACCCTGTGCCCATATATATATATTTTTTATATATATATATATATATATATATATATATATATTTTTATTTATTTATTTTATTTTTAATATATTTTCTTCTTTTAGGTGGGTTATCAGTTTCTCAAGCTCTCAGTTTGTGTAATGATTGAGAATTTTGTGCAGTTTTACAAAATGAAGGCTGTATTTGTTCCAATTTGGAGTTGAAACCAAGTTACAAACAATGTTAGAGAAATGGTCTTCTGGAATTTGCTCCCACCTCTCTTCCAGCTTTCTGAAGAAGGGTCATGATCCAAAATGTCACCTATCCATGTCCTCCAGAAATGCTGCCGGACCCGTTAAGTTACTCCAGCACATTATTTTCTGTAAACCAGCATCTGCAATTCATTGTGTCAGAATGATTTTTTTTAACATTTAACATTTGAATTTTTTTTTTTAAATATGTGTTTCAAAGATCCCACAAGTGGAATTTAGTTTAAAAACATGAGGACAAAGTGTTTAATGATAGAGGTTAGACAAGGCTTTGCTGTTCAGGAGCTAGTTTTGCAATCTGTGAACTGGCCTTGGAATTTCCTCCAGGTAAGTATGGGCCAGGGGGAAATATCACATAGATTGAATGTTGTGAGCCATTGAGTTAAATGCTAGGTAAAATGCTGGAGTAACTCAGCGGGACAGGCAGCATCTCTGGAGAGAAGGAATGGGTGACGTTTTGGATCCAGACCCTTCTTCAGACTGATGTCAGGGGAGTGGGAGTTAAATGCTAGTATCTGTATTGTCTGAGCTACATGTACATTAAACTGGCATAAGTTAAGAGAAGCACGAGTTGTATAAGTCCTTTGTTAATCTTTAAAATAATGGAATATGTAGTGAGCTGTTGAAGCAGTAGTGTTTTTCTGTACCTAGCAATGAATTGATCCACTTCAACTGTAGGAAGCAGGGTCCCAGTGAGTTTAAAGAGAGTGCATGAAATAGAGCCCAGGTCTAATCTATCCTGAAGGTTTAAAATATTATCATGCTACTGGAACTGTACTATAAACAGATGCAAAGGGCCTTAATTATTTACATTTAATTATTACACATTAAAGATGGCAAGACAAATTATACATCGTAGCAGCAGATGGGAGATCCTCTTTGCTAGTATGATCTAGGCCAAACATATCTGCAGTTAGACTTTGTTTCTTGGTCAATGGTTTCTTTGTCAGGTGTACTAGGTACAGTGAAATATTTTGTTTGCGTACAGATCAGCAAGACTATCCCTGTACATAAACACGATTGCCCCGGTCAGTACATAATGTACAGAACAGCCCACCAAATCCATATGCAAGTGGCATTTTGGTGCCATTTTTCAGTCCCACTGTCCACGAAGGCCGTTGCAGACATCTCCTCCTCCATTCTGGAGAGGAGCTTTTGGTTTAATCATTAATTGGAGACGGCAACAGACACTCCAGCACATGGGAGAGGGAAGAGTTACCTGAATGCTTTGTACAAAGGGGTAATTTTAAGATGAGCCCTTCTCGTTTCATCCATGTTCCTGGTTTGGATTGTGATTGCAAATTAATACAGAATCCCCAGCCATTGCAAATGTTTGAAGCACTTCGAACTTGAGGGATGTGGGGCTAGTGCAGCAAAGTGGGTGTCAAGGTAAAATCGAGGAACAATAATGATTTTGTTAAATTGTGCATAGACACAATTCATGGGAGTGGCCGGTACGTAGACAACGGTGGAGCAGGCGCAAAGGCCTGAATAGTTTACTCATATTTCATGAGTTTTCATGAGAATGGATATCACTTATTTCTTTGAATCCATCAAGCAAGGGAAGTAGTCATAATCACTGCCAAAATCTTTTTCTCGGTTAAATAAAATAGGGTAAATCTATATAAACTCATGGCAAATATAATTATTTTGAATTTAAAAAAGAAAGCAGATATGTAATGTATACTGATTCTAATACCTGTGTGTGTGTATACACGTGTGTGTGCATATATAATTTTGTTGATATTTTAAAAATTGGATATGATTTTAGAATAAAATTAACCATTTAAGAGACTTTTGGATATGCAAGGAATGGAGGGATATGGATTATTAGCAGACAGATAAGAGTTTGTCCTGGCATTATGTTCAGCACAGACATTGTGGGCCAAAAGGCCTGCTCTTGTGTTTAGTTTCATTTATTATTGTCACATGTACTGAGTTACAGTGAAAAGCTTTTTGTTGCGTGCTAGTATGACTGTCCTCTCATGGAGGACGCCTGCGTGCGACTTTGTTTAATGTGGGGAGACAGGTGCACAGACAGCCACCCCACGGTCCTTGACAGATCTGGGTCGGGATCCAGTGGCATGGAGTCCAAGACGAGACCCTTTTCTGCTGCAGCCTTCATCCGCCTTCCCAGCCGTTGTGACGCTCCACTGAAGTCAGCCGTCGTCCTCCGCCTGTTCCACCGTTGAGGTCTTGGTTGGATTGCTCTTTGTCAGAGACCTCTCCCTTGACCTTACCGCCATGGGTGGCCCTACCAGGTGCATAGCTCCAGACGGCATCGCTCTCAGGATCTCAGGTCCACACAAGCTTCTCCACCACGACAAGGTGACAATCCACGGAGAAGAAATTACGTGATTACAACCATGCTGTCCACAGTGTACAGATAAAGAGCGTTCTATGCCCTATGATATATGGGGGCAGCACAGTGATGCCTGAGCTCGGGTGCTGCTTGTGTGGAGTTTGCACTGTCTCGATGTGAATGTGTGGGTTTTTTCCGGGTAGTTTCCTCTTGCATCCAAAAGACGTGTCGGTTGATGGGTTAATTTTAAATTGCCTACATTGTGTAAGGAGTGGATGGGGAAAGTGGGATAACATAGAACTGGTGTGACAGGGTGATCAATGTTCGGTGTGCACTTAGTGGGAATCTTTCAATCAATCAATTCGGTGTCTGTTGTATTCACTTTCATTGCAAGGTCCCAGAGCATCAGCAGCAGCAGCAGCAGTACTTCAACCGACTCATCATCAGACAGTGAAACATCATCCAATTCCTCGACATCAGGAAGCAGCAGCAGCGACGAAGACAGTTCGTCAACCGACAGCTCCTCGTCTTCCTCAACTTCTTCATCAAGTGAAACTTCATCTTCGGATTCCGACTCTGACTCTAGTTCCAGCAGCAGTATGAGCAGCTCGGATGAAGAACCACCCAAAAAGAGGCAGAAATCGTGACTGTACTCTCTCGATCTCGATCTGAGCTGGTCTGCAAGCATCCCTTCAATTTGATACAGTATCTTTTTAAGGTAACTAATTAAAAAAGAAACTAGCTCCTTATAAGAAGAATCTACATAGATCAAATGTGAAGTGTATGCCTAATGTTTGTGACCTTCAAATGTGCCTGTCTGCAAATTTAATCTTTGGTCCATTTCTTTTACAGTGAATATAGTCCTTTTTTTTCCAATGTAGTGCAGAGTAATTTTCCGTTAGGCAGATTCTTATGTTAATGGGTCAGCATGCAAATGTTTAAGCTGTCAGGGTACTCCAAAAACGGGGAAATGCACTTTTGGTAAAACTGTAAATGTCACAGTAAATGCTGGGGATACCTGACTCATAATATCTCTGTTGTGAAGAAGCCATCTATTTAGCCACATTTTTCCCACCTCTCAAATTTTCCACTTCTTCCTCCCTCACCCCAATATCAGGATTATTTATCCCCACCTATTCATGCAGCTATAGCCTGCAGATTCACTGCCATTTGTTAGTATATTCTATATAGCAGTGAGCCTGTGTGTATATTTTTACAAAAAAAAAAAAAAGTCAACCTCCTCTTTATTCTTTTGGAGAATCTTAAATGTGTTCTATCTGTTTACTATTGTCAAATCATGAAATATCTTATCAAAACTCTTCAGACATTGTAGATGTACCCTCAAACTTGTCCACTAAGTACTCCAAGAAGGCTATCAATATTTCATTGTTGTAATGCATACTTTTGTTTGATGAGTTTGAGTTATTTTTATCGACTTCAGCTCCGTTATTCCTATCCAAATGTGGTTATCTCCCTTTTTTTAAAAGGTAGAGAAAAATGCTGGAGGCAACATCTGTGGAGCGAAGGAATAGGTGACGTTTCAAGTCGAGACCCTGACTCTAAACGTCACCTATTCCTTCACTCCATAGATGCTGCCTCACCCGCTGAGTTTCTCCAGCATTTTTGTCTACCTTCGGTTTTTCCAGCATCTGCAGTTCTTTTCTTAAACATCTCACTTTTTTTAAACTTGATTTGTATGCCTCTGTTTGTTTTAAGGAGAAAGCCCGTCAAATTAAATAGAGGTGCCTTTGTTTAGTCAACAAAATTGCTGTGATTTTGAACTTTAAAATTGTGATTTTGAATTTAACTGGGAACTTTACTGTTTGTTAATTAGTTATTGAGATAGTAAAGGAACAGAAATGTATTTGATTTGAATGAATTGAGGATCTGTGGGACGTTGAAGAGAAATGTAACTGGGGAAAGCTGCATACATCGTTGAATATCGTTATTGGCTATCTGCAATTATATTGACTACCATTTTACAGTTCTTTGATTCTACGTTTCTTTAAGTTGAATTTTTTTCCAGAAATAAACTTTGTCATGTTTGATAGTTATAGACATGGTACTCCTTGAATCGGAATCAAAATAGTACTTTATTAGCCAAGTATGTTTTGCAACATACGAGGAATTATTGAATGCATGTGCGCTACTTTTAAATGGCATATATCTATAAAGGTGCCATATATTATTGTCTCTGACATTTATTGCTGGCATTCTGTTGACGCCACACCTGCATCAGAGATCGGTAACTCGAATAATCCCATTCTCGAACAAAAGCTCCCATGCATGGAGGTCCATTTCCACTGTGTAATTGAAATGGATATTTTTGAATCCAAATGTAGAAATAAAAACACAGAATTATTGTGGGGTTTTTTTCCCTCCAAGATCGCTTACATCAGTTATTTGGAACTCTAAGTGGGCATATTTCAACAAAGAACCATAAATAATGACTTGGGATTGAGATGTGGTACTATCTTACATATTATGCAGTGCTGCAACATCTTAATGACCCCCCCCCCCCCCCCCCCCCCCCCCCCCCCCCCCCCCCCCCGACAGACGAGCACCAGGCCTTAATCTCAAACACCATTACTGATTTCATCACTTCCGGCTCTCTACCCTCTAAAGCCTCCAACCTTATTGTTCCCCAGACACACACGGCCCGATTTTACCTTCTCCCCCAAATCCTCAAACAGAACTGTCCTGGCAGAACCCATTGTTTCTGCTTGTTCGTGTCCGAATTAATTTCCACATACCTCGACTCCATCCTATTTCCCCCAACCCCCCCCCCCCCGTCCAATCCCTCCCTACCTATGTCCAAGACACCACACCCGTCTCCTCAATGACTTCTGTTTTCCAGGCCATGGAGGTCCAGTCACTCTACACCTCCATTCGCCTCCAGAAAGGTCTTAAAGCCCTCTGCTTCTTCCTCAACCGCACAACCAGCCAATTTCTGTCTACCAATACTCTCCTCCGCCTAGCAGAACTGGTCCTTACCCTCAACAACTTCTCCTTCGACTCCTCCCTCTTTCTCCAAATCCAAAGTGGGCCCTAGGTATGCCTGCCCCTTTGTAAGGTACGTCGAACAATCACTATTCCAGGCGTACACTGGCCCTATCCCCAAATTCTACCTCCGCTAAATTGACGACTGCATCGGTGCTATCTCCTGCACCCATGCAGAACTCACTGACTTCATCAACTTCACCACCAATTTCCATCCTGCACTCAAATTCACTTGGACCATCTCCGACATCTCCCTGCTGTTTCTAGATCTCTCTGTCTCCATCACAGAAGACAGACTATTGACCAACATCTACTACAAACCTACTGACTCCCACAACTATCTAGACTACACTTCTTCCCACTCTGCTTCCTGTAAAAACTCTATCCCCTACTCCCAATTCCTCCGTCTACGCCGCATCTGCACCCAGGATGAGGTTTTCCATACCAGGGCATCGGAGATGTCTTCATTCTTCAGGAAACGGGGGTTCCCCTCTTCCATTATAGATGAGGCTCTCTCTAGGGTTTCCTCGATATCCCGCAGCTCCGCACTTGCTCCCCCTCCCCCCATTTGTAACAAGGACAGAGTCCCCCTTGTCCTCGCCTTCTAACATCTAACTCCCTCTTAAATATAGCCAATGAACTGGCCTCAACTACCCTCTGTGGCAGAGAGTTCCAGCGACTCACCACTCTCTGTGTGAAAAAAGTCTTTCTCATCTCGGTCTTAAAGGATTTCCCCCTTATCCTTAAGCTGTGACCACTTGTCCTGGACTTCCCCAACATCGGGAACAATCTTCCTGCATCTAGCCTGTCCAACCCCTTAAGAATTTTGTAAGTTTCTATAAGATCACCTCTCAATCTTCTATATTCTAGAGAGTATAAACCGAGTAGCCAGTCTTTCTTCATAAGACAGTCCTGACATCCCAAGAATCAGTCTGGTGAACCTTCTCTGCACTCCCTCTAAGGCAATAATGTCCTTCCTCAGATTTGGAGACCAGAACTGTACGCAATACTCCAGGTGTGGTCTCACCAAGACCTTATACAACTGAAGTTGAACCTCCCTGCTCCTATACTCAAATCCTTTTGCTATGAAAGCTAACATACCATTCGCTTTCTTCACTGCCTGATGCACCTGCATGCCTACTTTCAATGACTGGTGTACCATGGCACCCAGGTCTCGCTGCATCTCCCCTTTTCCTAATCGGCCACCATTTAAATAATAGTCTGCTTTCCTGTTTTTGCCACCAAAGTGGATAACCTCACATTTATCCACATTATATTGCATCTGCCAAACATTTGCCCACTCACCCAGCCTATCCAAGTCACTTTGCAGTTTCCTAGCATTCTCCTCACAGCTAACACTGCCCCCCAACTTAGTGTCATCCGCAAACTTGGAGATATTGCCTTCAATTCCCTCATCCATATCATTAATATATATTGTAAATAGCTGGGGTCCCAGCACTGAGCCTTGCGGTACCCCACTAGTCACTGCCTGCCATTGTGAAAAGGATCCGTTTACTCCTACTCTTTGCTTCCTGTTTGCCAGCCAGTTCTCTATCCACATCAATACTGAACCCCCAATGACGTATGCTTTAAGTTTGTATACTAATCTCTTATGTGGGACCTTGTCGAAAGCCTTCTGGAAGTCCAGATACACCACATCCACTGGTTCTCCCCTATCCACGCTACTAGTTACATCCTCGAAAAATTCCACAAGATTCGTCAGGCATGATTTACCTTTCGTAAATCCATGCTGACTTTAAATGTCTTCCATTGCATATCCACCGTCAACCCTTTTAGAATTAATTGCCAGTCAATCTTGGCCAATTCATGTCTCATACCCGCAAAGTTACCTTTCTTTAAGTTCAGAACCATTGTTTCTGAATTAACAATGTCACTCTCCATCCTAATGAAGAACTCGACCATATTATGGTCACTCTTGCCCAAGGGGGTACAATAAGACTGCTAACTGACCCTTCCTCATTACTCAATACCCAATCTAAAATATCCTGCTCTCTCGTTGGTTCCTCTACATGTTGATTTAGATAACTATCTTGCATACATTCCAAAAAATCCTCTTCCTCAGCACCCCTGCCAATTTGATTCACCCAATCTATATGTAGATTGAAGTCACCCATTATAAGCGTGAGCCTTTGTCGCACGCATTTCTAATTTCCTGTTTGATACCATCCCCAACTTGTAAGGTGTCCTGTAGACAACACCCACCAGAGTTTTCTGCCCCTTAGTGTTTCGCAGCTCTACCCATACCGATTCCACATCCTCCAAGCTAATGTCCTTCCTTTCCATTGCGTTAATCTCCTCTCTAACCAGCAACGCTACCCCACCTCCTTTTCCTTTCTCTCTATCCCTCCTGAATATTGAATATCCTTGGATGTTCAGCTCCCAGCCTTGGTCACCCTGGAGCCATGTCTCCGTGATCCCAACTATATCATAATCATTAATAGCTATCTGCACGTTCAACTCATCCACCTTATTACGAATACTCCTTGCATTGAGACACAAAGCCTTCAGGCTTGTTTTTACAACGCTCTTACCCCTTATACAATTATGTTGAAAAGTGGCCCTTTTTGATTTTTGCCCTGGTTTTGTCTGCCTGCCACTTTCACTTTTCACCTTGCTCCCTATTGCTTCTACCCTCATTTTACACTTGTACCCATCCCCCTGCCACATTAGTTTAAATCCTCCACGACAGCACTAACAAACACTCCCCCAAGGACATTGGTTCCATTCCAGCCCAGGTGCAGACCGTCCTGTTTGTACTGGTCCCATCTCCCCCCAGAAATGGTTCCAGTGCCCTACAAATTTGAATCCCTCCCCCTTGCACCATTTTCAAGCCACGTATTCATCTGCAATATCCTCCTATTTCTACTCTGACTGGCCCGTGGTACTGGTAGTAATCCAGAGATTATTACCTTTGAGGTCCTACTTTTAAGTTTATCTCCTAGCTCCCTAAATTCACCTTGTAGGACCTCATCCCTTTTTTTACCTATATTGTTGGTGCCAATATGCACCACAACAACTGGCTGTTCACCCTCCCCCTCCAGAATGTTCTGCAGCCATTCAGTGACATCCCTGACCCTTGCACCAGGGAGGCAACATACCATCCTGGAATCTCGTTTGCGGCCGCAGAAACGCCTATCTATTCCCCTGACAATTGAATCCCCTATTACTATTGCCCTTCCCCTCTTTTTCCCCCCTCATGTGCTGCAGAGCCACCCATGGTGCCATGAACCTGGCTGCTGCTGCATTCCTCTGGTGAGCCATCTCCCTCAACAGCATCCAAAATGGTATACCTGTTTAGGAGGGAGATGACCTCAGGGGACTCCTGCACTACCTGCCTACTGCTTTGCTGGCTATTGGCCACCCGATCCCTTTCTGTCCTCTTACCTTTTACCTGTGGTGTGACCAACTCACTGTACGTGCTATCCACGACTTTCTCCGATTCGTGGATGCTCCAGTATGAATCCAGCCGCAGTTCCAATCGTCCAATGCGGTCTGCCAGGAGCCGCAGCTGGACACACTTCCTGCAAATGTAGTCACCAGGGACACCGACCATATCCCTGATCTCCCACATGTTGCAGGCTGAGCAAACCACGGGGCCAATACCACTCAAAACAGAAACCAAAAAAAGTAAGCTTTTCAACTTATTTAATAGGAGGTTGCGCTTGCAGTTCTGTGTGTTTTGTAGTTTATATCCACACAACATGGGCAACATGATTTCCACTTTCAGGGTGGCACAGCGGTAGAGTTGCTGCCACACGGCGCCAGATTCCCAGGTTCGATCCTGATTAAAGGTGCTGTCTGTACGGAGTTTGTACACTCACTGTGATCGCATGGGTTTTCTCCGGGTGCTCCGGTTTCCTCCCACACTCCAAAGACGTACAGGTTTGTAGGTTAATTGGTTTCAGTGGAATTATACATTGTCCCTAGTGTCTAAGATAATGCTAGTGTGTAAGGGGTGATCGCTGGTCGGCACGGACTCTATGTGGGCCGAAGGTCCAGTTTCCACGCTGTATGTCTAAGATCTAAATTATAGCAATCCTAGCTTCCATTCTCTTTCATCTACTTTCCTACCTTCATTATTTTTCAGACTGACATTATTTTTCTCCAACATTGAACAGTACTCCAACTTACTTTGGAATTGACTACAACAAACCACCAGTTTAAAGAAAAAGCAGGATGCACATGTGCTGGGCTTGTTCTTCTTCCCGCACCCCCCCACCCCCACATCAGTCTGAAGACGGGTCTCGACCCGAAACGTCACCTATTCCTCCGCTCCATAGATGCTGCCTCACCCACTGAGTTTCTCCAGCGTTTTTGTCTACCTTCGATTTTTCCAGCATCTGCGGTTCTTTCTTAGACATGCACATGAGCTGTAGCAGTCTGCTACTTGGGTTACTTGTGGGGATTCTTGCTCCTGTGAAAAATCGAGTGCATTATACAGCTTTTGTAAAATGCCCAAATATTGTTTTGTCACATTTGGAACATCACAGTCTCTCTTGCCATATTTCAAATGCTACTTGATGCTTCAAGGAGCATCTTCATCAGAATCTTCCTTTTCTTCCTCATTTGTTATTCTTTTGTATTAATGCTTTTCTTAGCAGTATCATAATATGAATAATCTACATTGGTTTGACATCATATACTTAAACTGTCACTTGTTATTTCATAGAAAATGTACAATATAAGAGGATTTTTGTCTGTTGTCTGTACTGGTAATTGTTATATGCCAATATATTCCAGTTTGCTTTTGTTAACTTCAGCATTGTTTTAAAGGGTCTCCTGAGAGGAGACATCGTGGACGAGGTACAGTTCCTTAGTTACAACCAGATTTTGGGGAACTTTTGCCAAATCTGACTTATTGTCCTGTGAGCCAGAAATGTTAGTTTTCACAGGATCCTGAATCTGTTCTTGTTGGAGTGCTGGATAATAATCTTCAAACATTATCAACTTATTGGAAGAGATTGTATGAGATGAATGTAACTTGCTGGTCTTGGTTCAACACCATTACAGCTATCTGTGTATATTAAAGCAGATATCAACGGCTGATCTTTAATTTTAGATGTCATAAGCCTTTTTTTAAAAGTCATATCATATCTTGATTTGTTCATCTTTGAATCATCAGCTTGGTAAATGTATTTTGCAATACTTTAAGCTATTAGAACAGTGTGGCTGTTTTAAATGTTTCATTTTATCTAAAGCAGATTTTTCATAAATGTATAAACTTTAAAAAAAAGTATTGCCAGTATTTTAATATAATGTGGGTTAAACATTTTAAAAGACAATTGTTACTTCAGTGTGTATAAATTAAAATTTATGCCCTTTTCTCGTTTTAAATAAAGATAAGACTGTAAATGTGAATATTGACAGCATTACTTTTTAAAGCAATATTGAATTATAAAATCCACACTTGCCATTTTCTCAACAATGGCTCCATATCCTAATTTGTAACCGATTATAGAGTTCTCCCCGTGGGAATAATTATTTGTTATTCAGGGCAGGAATTTAAAAGATCTTGTGCAGTGAATGTAGTTTGTTATTTCAGTTAAGATGTCTAAAGTACGATTTGAATCATTAAGTCTTTTCACTTGGTATATGGAGTACAAAAAACCGGAATCCTGGTAAACCTTGCATTTCACAAGAGGTGTGCATCAGCTAAAATAGATTATCTATCAGTAACCCTTTCAATTTGAGTTCTTAAACAAAAGGAAACCTTTAAAGTCTGAAGAAGGTTATCGACCCAAAACATCATTATCCATGTTCTCCAGAGATGCTGCTAACCCTCTGACTTATTCCAGCACTTTTATTTATAAACCAGCGTCTGCAGTTCCTTGTGTCTACATCAAATATTTAAAGGGTTTGTCTATATATTTAAATTTATCATCAATTGTGAAAAATATTATTGATCCATCTTCCTTATCTCTGTATATTCTACATTTTCCTTTATCACCGTCCCCATTGTCTTGTTTTCACACCCTGCACTTCCTTATCTCTGTATCTCCCTGTCTCCTTACTCAGTCTGAAGGGTCTCGACCCGAAGCATCGCCCATTCCTTCTATCCAGAGACGCTGCCTGTCCCGCTGAGTTACTCCAGCATTTTGTATCCATCTGTGAATTTAAGATGATCAGAGTGTTTTTAAGTTTTGACGGATTTTAAAAGCTGTTTTTTTCTAAAAGATTCTGAAAGGCCACTTGGAAAATTCTTTTAAACATTTTTTTTCGTCTTTGTTGAAACTCCATACCATTAATAGATATCAAATGCAGAATTTACACTTTCTTCCCAATTGGATGTCAATGTGAACATGAGGATCGACTGATCAATTTTGCTTGTGCACAAAAGTGAAGGGTTAAAAATGCAGGCAGAAATTTGGCAAAAAACATCTTTCTGCACAATTATGTGAAAGTGAGATTTCACCAGGGATGCTTACTGTGAGGGGGCTTGTTCCTAACGTTCTTCCAGCTAGCAGAAGTATTGTGATTGAAATCAAAATGGTGATATCAAGTTCAAGTTACTTTTATTGTCACATGCACCAATTGGTAGAGTGAGATTTCAGTTACCATACACCCATACGAATAAAAAAGAACACAATACATGATAGAGTTTAACATAAACATCTCCCCCACAGCGAAATCAACGTTCCCACTGAGGGAAGGCAATAAAGTTCAGTCATCTTCCTCCTCCTCAGCACAGTGGACACAGCTTGTAGCGTGTCGGAAGGAACTGCAGATGCTGGTTTAAACTGAAGACAGACACAAAGCTGGAGTAAATCAGCGGGACAGGCAGCATCTCTGGAGAGAAGGAATGGGTGACGTTTTGGGTCGAGACGCTTCTTCAGACTGCATTAGGGTTGCCTGAAGAAGGGTCTCGACCCGAAACGTCACGCATTCCTTTTCTCCAGAGATGCTGCCTGTCCCGCTGTGTTATTCTAGCTTCTTGTGTCTATCTACAGTTTGTCGAGTCACTGCCTCACAACGTCAGCAAACACCAGTTCAATCCTAACCTTCGGTGCTCTACTCGTAGAGTTGAACTTCTCTATGTGGCTTTGTGGGTTTCCTTCCAGTGTTTCAGTTTTCGTCCCACATCTTAATGACGTGCAAGTTGGTAGATTAATTGGAAACTGTAAATTGATCCTGTTGCGTAAGTTCATGTGATGGGTGTAGAATTAGATAATTTGGCCCATCAAATCTACTCTGCCATTCAATCATGGCTGATCTATCTTCCCCTCCCCTCCTAACTTACAAAATTCTTAAGGGGTTGGACAGGCTAGATGCAGGAAGATTGTTCCCGATGTTGGGGAAGTCCAGGACAAGGGGTCACAGCTTAAGGATAAGGGGGAAATCCTTTAAGACGGAGATGAGAAAGACTTTTTTCACACAGAGAGTGGTGAGTCTCTGGAACTCTCTGCCACAGAGGGTAGTTGAGGCCAGTTCATTGGCTATATTTAAGAGTGAGTTGGATATGGCCCTTGTGGCTAAGGGGATCAGAGGGTATGGAGAGAAGGCAGGTACGGGATACTGAGTTGGATGATCAGCCATGATCATATTGAATGGCGGTGCAGGCTCGAAGGGCTAAATGGCCTACTCCTGCACCTAATTTCTATGTTTCTATGTTTCTAACCCCATTCTTCTGCCTTCTCCCCATAACCATATAACCATATAACCATATAACAATTACAGCACGGAAACAGGCCCTCTTGGACCTTCCAGTCCGTGCCAACCATTTGTTTTCCCCTCTACCTGCACTCAGACCATACCCCTCCATTCCCTTCCCGTCCATATACCTATCCACTTTACTTTTAAATGTTAAAATCGATCCTGCCTCCACCACTTCTGCTGGAAGGTCATTCCACACAGCCACCACCCACTGAGTAAAGAAGTTCCCCCTCACGTTACCCCTAAACTTCCGTCCCTTAATTCGCATGTCATGCCCTCTTGTTTGAATCTTCCCTACCCTTAATGGGAAAAGCTTATCCACGTCAACTCTGTCTATCCCTTTCATCATTTTAAAGACCTCAATCAAGTCCCCCCTTAACCTTCTGGGCTCCAAAGAATAAAGACCTAACTTGTTCAACCTTTCTCTGTAACATAGTTGCTGGATCCCAGGCAACATTCTAGTAAATCTCCTCTGTACTCTCTCTATTTTGTTGACATCCTTCCTATAATTAGGCGACCAAAATTGTACACCATACTCCAGAATTGGTCTCACCAATGCCTTGTACAATTTTAACATTACTTCCCTGCTCCTATATTCAATGCTCTGATTTATAAAGGCCAGCACACCAAAGGCTTTCTTTACCACCCCATCTACATGCGATTCCAACCTTCAGGGAACTATGCACAGTTATTCCTAGACCTCTCTGTTCCACAACATTCCTCAATTCCCTACCATTTAACATGTACGTCCTATTTTGATTTGTCCTGCCAAGATGTAGCACTTCACACTTATCAGCATTAAACTCCATCTGCCATCTTTCAGCCCACTTTTCCATATGGCCCAAATCTCTCTGTAGACTTTGAAAATCTACTTCATTATCCACAACACCACCTATCTTAGTATCATCTGCATACTTACTTATCTAATTTTCCACCCCATCATCCAGATCATTGATGTACATGACAAACAACAGTGGACCCAACACAGATCCTTGAGGCACCCCACTGGTCACCGGCTTCCAACCTGACAAACAGCCATCCACCATTACTCTCTGACATCTCCCATTCAGCCACATACCTGCCAACTATTCCGATTTGGGCGGAATTCTTCCGATTTTTCCATCCCAATTCCGAATTCCGATTTTTTCCTCAATATTCCGAAAAAAATTGGAATTCGGAATTGGGATGGAAGCGTGCATGCGACCCATGGCGGCGGCGGCGGCGAGGAGACAGCGAGAGAGCGCACCGCGCCTGCGCCGCTTATGGGGACACGCACGGGTGTACGTCAGCACGCAGCTGCATGACCCCGCCCCGCCACGGTGGCGTTCGGCGTCACTTGCCCCCCCCCCCCCCCCCCCGCACTGAGGTCACTTTGTTAACGAAGAAACTGCAGATGCTGGAGAATGGAGGGTTACACAAAATGCTGGAGAAACTCAGCGGGTGCAGCAGCATCTAAGGAGCGAAGGAGATACACAAAATGCTGGAGAAACTCAGCGGGTGCAGCAGAAAGTCTGAAGAAGGGTCTCGACCCGAAACGTCACCTATCTCCTTCGCTCCTTAGATGCTGCTGCACCCGCTGAGTTTCTCCAGCATTTTGTGTATCTCCTTCGCTCCTTAGATGCTGCTGCACCCGCTGAGTTTCTCCAGCCTTTTGTGTATCTCCTTCGCTCCTTAGATGCTGCTGCACCCCGCTGAGTTTCTCCAGCTTTTTGTGTAACCCCCCTGAGGTCACTTTCCCGCCCTTACTGACGTCACGTGCCCCGCCCTCACTGACGTCAGACTAATAGGATTCCGATTTTTCAATCTCACAAGTTGGCAGGTATGCAGCCACTGTTGAATCCATCTTGCTCCACCATTAACACCCAACGATTGAACCTTCTTAACCAACCTTCCATGGGGAACCTTGTCAAAGGCCTTACTGAAATCCATATAGACAACATCCACTGCTTTACCCTCATCAATTTCCCTAGTAACTGCTTCAAAAATTTCAAGAAGGTTTGTCAAACATGACCTTCCAGGCACAAATCCATGTTGGCTGTTCCTGATCAGACCCTGTTTATCCAGATGCTTATATATATTATCTCTAAGTATCCTTTCCATTAATTTACCCACCACTGACGTCAAACTAACAGGTCTATAATTGCTAGATTTATTCTTTGAACCCTTTTTAAACAATGGAACAACATGCGCAGTACGCCAATCCTCCGGCACTATTCCCGTTTCTAATGACATTTGAAATATTTCTGTCATAGCTCCTGCTATTTCTACACGAACTTCCCTCAATGTCCTAGGGAATATCCTATCAGGATCTGGAGATTTATCCACTTTTATATTTTTCAAAAGTGTCAGTACTTCCTCCTCTTTGAATCTCATAGTTTCCATAGCTACTCTACTTTTTTTCCTTACTTCACATAGTTCAATATCCTTCTCCTTGGTGAATACCGAAGAAAATAAATTGTTCAATATCTCCCCCATCTCTTTTGGCTCTGCAGATAGCTGTCCATTCTGTCTCTCTAATGGTCCAATTTTATCCCTCGTTATCCTTTTGCTATTAATATAGCTGTAGAAACCCTTTGGATTTACTTTCACCTCGACACCCGTACTAATCAAGAATCTGTCTATCTCTGCCTAAGAAATATCCATTGGCTCGGCCTCCACAGCCTTCTGTAGCAATGAATTCCACAGGTTCACCACCCTTAAAATAAATCTCCTTTTGGAAGGAGATGAGGAGGAATTTCTTTGGTCCTAGACACTCCCACTAGTAGAAACGTCTTTTCCACATCTGTCCAGGCCTTTCACTATTCTGTAAGTTTCAATGAAGTCCCCCCTCATCCATCTAAACTCCAGTGTGTGGCCCAGTGCTGTCAAACGTTCATCATATGTTAACCCACTCATTCCTGGGACCATTTTTGTAAACCTCGTCTAGATTCTCCAGCGCCAGCACATCCTTCCTCAGATATGGTGCCCAAAATTGCTCTCAATACTCCAAATAGGTCTGACTAGTGCCTTAAAAAGTCTCAGCATTACATCCCTGTTTTTGTAATCTATTTGCTCTCTCCAATAAGTAAGTTTATAACCATATAACCATATAACCAAATGGCCTAATTCTATTATTTCTTATGACTTAGTGGAGAGACTTTTACAGCCTTTATTTCCATTAGCTTAGTTCATTGTTCTTTATCTCTCCACATCATCATCTATATCTCTCATTTCCCTTATCCCTAACCAGTCTGAAGAAGGGTGTCGAACTGAAACGTCACCCATTCCTTTGCTCCAGAGATACTGCCTGTCCCGCTGAGTTACTCCAGCTTTTTGTGTCTTGCGTTGTTATTTTCGTCTGCTGATTACTCCTCCATTTTTGCTCTGGATCTACTATTATTTGGGATGTCTTAGTGTCTTCTATGGTGAAAACAAGTACAAAATATTTGTTCACTCAGCCATTTTCTTATTTCCCATTACAAATTCCCCAACATCATTCTCTAAGGGATCAGTTAATTCGGATGCTCTTACTTTTGCTGTTTTTGTTTCGCTTTTTCAGTTTGCTTTCTCAATTTATTTTTATCCTCTTTATAATTTCTCGATTTTCTCACCTACTGCTAATTTTGGCCTTTGTTTGGCCCGGTGCTTTGGCTAACCACGGATCAATCTCTCTTGTAGGGCCTTTATTGCTCAAAATGAAGTATCAATGTTGAGAATTAAGTCTTTCTTTAAATATCTCCCACTTAAGACATTAGTTTCAGACCTAAGCTTCTTGCCCTCAAGCTCCATTTTATCATGGATGCAACTTTGGCGTGACCTTTGCTGTGAGATATCTAAGCTTCCTTCGGGACGTATGTCTTTTCAGTTTCCAGACTTTATTTACAGTTACTATATTCCAAAGACTCGCACTTCCTTAGGTGGACAAAAGATTTGAGATTCTGTCTTCTGGCCCGAGACTCTCAAGAGGATACTTCCTCAACATTTTTCCAGTATGTTTCAATGTGGTCACCTCTCTTTCCTGTAACTTCAATGAGTACAGACTCACCTGGTTCACCCATTTCATATAAAGATAAACTCTCCACACTAAAAATTGAATATTAAAAGCACTTTGAGTGGACAAGAAACAAAAATATCACACCAATAACAGTCTTAATCAAAGAGTAGAAGTTTGCAGTCTTTATTGCCTTGGCAATAAAGACGGGAATTGATTAAATGTCAAGTAAGAATGGGTAACAAAACTAAAAGGCTGAAGTTACATCAGTGGAATGCATGGATGTTAAGACATCCAGTGCAATAATGATTAATAACTGATTACACCAGAAACTGACACGTGGAAAGAATAACATTTAATTCTCAAAGTTAATCTTAAGATTGCATTCAATGTAATAAATATTGTCTTGTATGTAGAAATGTGCTTACAAATGATTTCCTGGAAATTTTGAGTGATACTCATTTAGACTTGTTTGTGGTAATACTCGTGAAGCTAAGCTCAATTCAAGCTGATTGAATGAGTGGCATTTATGAGGGGAAATGAAAATGATGTTATCCCACTGATGTAACTTCTCCTTTTTAGTTTTGTTTTCGAGGTCGATTGACATTTGACCTCCCTGACTTTATGGCACAGGCAGATTTTTTTCACATTGCCAGTATAAAATTCATTTGTGAACAGGAATTTAATATATGTCAACTGTGAAGATGACGATAAGAGTTCTAGTCAAAACAAAAATTGCGAATTATACTTTATTATGTTCTTATCGAGTCCACACACAAGATTAGAAGTTGTTCAGACAGAGCTGAACACCCTTCTCGGCATGTGCACACAATGGAGTCTGTCTTGTCGCTTCTTTTGCATGGTGGTGAAAAGATTGGTGGAAACAGGGCCGCAACGTGAACGTTCTTTCCTTGACCCCAATTTATTATAATAGCTTTACTCTTCTTAAGTCAAACCCTTAGTCACTCAAGCAACAGCTGACAAATAATATCTTGCTATTATTAAGCTGCGCTTGCAACATTGGGAATATATGCAGACCTATGCATAATGCATCAGGATGAGTATCTTTTATGGTTATTGTCTCAAGATTAATTATATACTAAAAGAAGAGAGTTTTCTAGCCGTTTTGGGGTACAATTTCCACAATGAACTATTACAAAATCTAATCTTTGAATGCAAGTGCTACCTCACTTGGCCATGGAAAATGTGTCCTGAAAACAATTTTTCCTTATTAAAGCACAAAAATATTTACGGCCTTGATATTGGAGAGAAAAGAAACATTGAGTAATATATTCATACTATGCTAGAAAAGTGCAAACATTTCAATGTAAAATCTTGGCAAAGCTAGTAATAATGCTGGTAATGCTGCTTATATAATTATATAATTTATATAATATTTACATATCTTGCTACAAACCCTTTTTTTGTACAGTGCATGACTTGCCTGTTTTGGTGAAACAAATTAAATTTAATTAAGATAATTATTTTTCATTCAACAATAATCTTTCCCACAAAAATATGTAAATTGGAGTAGAAACAAGAGACTCGGCCTGACAGTCACCTATCTATATTCTATATGCCTACTATATTCTGTTGTGCTGAAGCAAAGCAAGAATTTAATGGCCCTATCTGGGACGCATGACAATAAACTATCTTGAATCTATCCATAGATAGGCACAAACATAGAAAATAGGTGCAGGAGTAAACCATTCGGCCCTTCGAGCCTGCACCGCCATTCAATATGATCATGGCTGATCATCCAACTCAGTATCCCGTACCTGCCTTCTCTCCATACCCCCTGATCCCCTTAGCCACATTGGCCACATCTAACACCCTCTTAAATATAGCCAATGAACTGGCCTCAACTACCTTATGTGGCAGAGAATTCCAGAGATTCACCACTCTCTGTGTGAAAAATGTTTTTCTCATCTCAGTCCTAAAAGTCTTCCCCCTTATCCTTAAACTGTGACCCCCCTTGTTCTGGACTTCCCAACCATCGGGAACAATCTTCCTGCATCTAGCATGTCCAACCCCTGAAGAATCTTGTACGTTTCTATAAGATCCCCCCTCAATCTTCCAAATTCTAGCGCGTACAAGCCGAGTCTATCCAGTCTTTCTTCATATGAAAGTCCTGCCATCCCAGGAATCAGTCTGGTCAACCTTCCCTGTACTCCCTCTATGGCAAGAATGTATTTCCTCAGATTAGGAGACCAAAACTGTACACAATACTCCAGGTGTGGTCTCACCAAGACCCTGTACAACTGCAGAAGATCCTCCCTGCTTCTATACTCAATTCTTTTGCTATGACTGCTAACATACCATTCACTTTCTTCACTGCCTGCTGCACCTGCATGCCTACTTTCAATGACTGGTGTACCATAACACCCAGGTCTCGTTGCATCTCCCCTTTTCCTAATCAGCCACCATTCAGATAATAGTCTACTTTTCTGTTCTTGCCACCAAAGTGGATAACCTCACATTTATCCACATTATACAAAGCTGGATTGATTCAGTGGGACAGGCAGCATTTCCGTAGAGAAGGAATGGGTGATGGTTTGGGTCGAGACCCTTCTTCAGACTGAAAACGTCACCCACTCCTTCTCTCTAGAGATGCTGCCATGTACTGCTGAGTAACTCCAGTTTTTTATGTCTATCTTCGGTTTAAACCAGCGTCTGCAGTTCCTTCCTACAATCACCTATTCATGTTCTCCAGATGCTGCCTGACCTGCCGAGTTATTCCATTGGGTACAATTTCCACAATGGACTCTGACAAAATCCTCAATCTTTGTATGCAAATGCAATCTCACTTGGCCGTGGAAAATGTGGAATTTATATATGCCAGAAAAGGGCTCCCTTTCTAAATTGGAATACTGTTTTTACAACTCACTTCACAAAGGTTTTTGTGCAAACAACTGCAGTTACCAAACTTTCAGGATACCTCTGTTGCACCTGCACAGAAAATAAAAAAATGAATTATAGACTATGTGTTGATGAATTTATTTTGTTTTAATTGTACTAGGTGTGTGCACCTAAACTCAAACTGTTGCTAATCGGTGGAAAAGTCATTTGTTTTCCCAAAAGTATATCAGGGCCCATCCCTAAGAGTTGTGACGGTGATTTCAGGGCGGAAAGTGCTTTGCAAATAGGCAGTATTAAGAGTCTTGGAGGGATATGTGTCCCACATAGCTTCCCCTCCTCAGGGATCCCTCTGGCGTAGTGACGCTGTGTGTCTCGCCGGGCTCTCTCCATATATGGAGCAGGTCACGTGTTCGCCCAGGGAGAGTCACGTGCGTTAATCCCCGCTCTTGCTCCGTATATGGAGCGGTCACGTGCTCCTGTTTCCTGAGCTCCCTCCGTATATGGAGCGGTCACGTGATCCTCCCCCATCTCCCTCCGTATATGGAGCGGACACGTGATCCTCCCCCCCATCTCCCTCCGTATATGGAGCGGTCACGTGATCCTCTCCCTCCCTATATGGAGCGGTCACGTGATCCTCCCCATCTCCCTCCGTATATGGGGCGATCACGTGATCCTCCCCCCCCGTCCCATCTCCCGCCGTATACGGAGCGGTCACGTGATCCTCTCCCTCCGTATATGGGGCGGTCACGTGCTCAGCTCTCACCCCCCCATCTTCCTCCGTATATGGAGCGGTCACGTGCTCCGCGCCCTCCGTATATGGGGCGGTCACGTGCTCCGCGCTCTCCCCCCCCCATCTCGCTCCGTATATGGGGCGGTGACGTGTGGGGCCCCTCCCTCCCGGGCCGAGCGTGCGTCACGTGACCCCGCCCCGGTTACCAGCTGTTCGGGCTCAGGGGGGAGGGGAGGGGGTTCCTAAAATGGCGTCCGCCTGATTACCGCCGCTCCCGCTCCGCTCCACGCCGACTTCCACACACTCTTTTATTTCCTGGAAAAAAAACAAAAAAACCACTCCCACCTTACAAACACGTCTGTAAATATTTGTTTGCACCGCGATCGGTTCGATGGGCGTGGACGGCCGGCGACGGCGGCGACGACGGGAGACGGAGACGGCGGCGCATCTGAGGTGGCGGTAGGGCAGGGAGCGCCGGCTTGCCTCCCCTCCCCTCCCCTCTCCCGGCCTGTCTGCCTGCCTGCAATCCCCTCTTCCAGTTGCGTGGATGTGCAAGATGGCTCGGGGCCTGGGACAGCACTGAAGGTAAGCGGCTTGTTCTGCTTCCCCGACCTGTCGCGTCAGACTCCCCCGGGCTGGAGACGCCGCCGCCCGGCCGCTCGTTTAACGAGGGGCCGAGGCCTCACTCTTACCACCCCCCCTCACCCCCTTTTTTTATTCTTATAACAATCCATCTGATTCCTACCCCCTTTCAAAACAACCCACCCCAACGCTGAGAATCGATGTAAGGGTGTTGGATTTTACTTTTTATTTAATCCAGACCGATTATTGTAAAGGGGATTTCCACTTTTTTTTTCCTCCAGCCTTTTGCTTTCCGGTGAATTAGATGGCGAATGAAAATTGGTGTTGGTTTCCTTTTTTTCCTCCCTGAAAACATTTCTAGTAAATGCGACGTCACGTCGGCCGAACCCTTTTGTTCAAAAGCCGGTGTGGAAGAAAGTGGCTCTGCGCTTAACAGCACTTGGCATCCCGGGAGGAGTTGTCTTTCCCCGACCAATAACTCTATTAAGTAGAGCCGAGAAGAACTACAAATCCATTAATAAAGATGTCTGTCAAGCGTCAGGATTGTTGGCAGCAATAGGAGATATCAACCAAGCTATTTTCTTTTCCCTCTCTTGGAGGAAGAGATGCACGTAGGAATTGAACCTTTTTTTTCCCCTTGGTTATTATTTTCAAAAGATATTTTATGCGGAAGGTTGTTCGTTGTGAAATGTGTTAATGTGCCAATAACAAAATGGGATCTCTCGAACTCGGACGTGGTTTATCTAGGTAAGCCACTGATTTAACTGGGGTCCATTTTCTTCATCTGAAGCAAATGTTGGATTCGGTAGATCTCTATCGATTCGTCTTGGTAGAGCAGATTAGTAGTGTGATCAACATCTACAGTTGAATTAGTTGTACCTGGTTTCGTAGTAGGTTTGAAATGAGAAATCAAACTTTTGTATTCTAAGGGAGTATTAACGTCTAGTAGGATAAACTACAAAATACCCTTTACATTTTACTAATACACTGAAGTATCTTGGAATTACCTAAATTGATGCAACATTCGAAAGCTATTAGTTTTGTTATCAAGGGACATTTTTGAATGTACAGTATTATCAAGAAGTTTTTATTTGTGCAGTATGGCATCTGCAATGTGAGCCAAGATGATGATGCACATAAAATTTGAAAACAGGATAGAGAGTGGATTCTTGAGAACAAACTTTTTAAACAACATTGCTAATTCCACAATACGTACAATTCTTCAATTGCCTCAATTCCTTAAAGCCTTTGAAATCTTTAATAAATCCTAAAACGAAGTATTATATTGTACAATTGAACTATATTTTTTATAACCTTTTGTTTAAATGCTTTCCTTTTAGAACAGAGTTGGAAATTACTGTGTTATATATAGCTCTAATATACCCGTGGGCCATTTTTACCTGAGGCTTAGAGTTTTGTACAAGAAACGGTAAAGCTGTTGATCCTTAACATGGCTACCTTTAAAAAAAAAAAAATTCTAACACCTAAGCAGTAAAATAGTTCCCATTGTTTGTACAAAGCTATGTTGTAATTAGTTGAAGTTGACTGCATGAATGAAAACTCATAACTTGTCATCTGATATTGTTAATTTGTTCACTTTAAATGTTTTTCTTGTTTTTTGAAATGTGTTCTTTTTCACTGTTTACTACTGTTTTGAAGGGAGGGCCATTGTTTCTCCCATCTTTGAAAGGGGCCTGGTACTGTTGGATTTTGCAAAGGCTAATAAAGTAGTGGGATGTCATACATTATGTGAAAACCCCTTAGAGACTTGAAAATTCTGCACCCCTTGTAAATAATCTATTTAAACTTTATATTTATCAGGCAGCAACCATGTTGCCTGGCAAGCTTCAGGTGATGCAGACTGACTACAGATGTCTTGCATACATTTTGCGGAATGTCTTTGTGAAAACATTACTGGTTGATTTCTGGGATGAAGAGGTTAGTTTATGAGAAGGTTGATTTGAACTGGAGCAGCACTAATCTGATGGAACTTTTTAAGGGTCTTTGCTGTTCGGTTCCTCTCCAAGTGCATTACTTTGCATTTCTGGACAGGCAGATTTTTATGTCCATATTGTTTTTGCAAACAGCAGCAGGTCATAAACTAACCCACATAAATCACCATTGGCTGCAAGTTTATAGTTACAAAAACTGTCGCCCATTGCATCCTGCTGTTGGGATATTTTTGGCTCCTGTTCACGATTCTCCAATGGGCTTTTAGTTGACCAACTGCCATGCGGACTTGAACCAATAGCCTTCAGAATAGTAACACCGCTGAGTTGTGGTTGGTTAAAACATCTCATCTGTTTAGACAATAGATGCAGGAGTAGGCCATTTGGCCCTTCGACCCAGCACCGCCATTCAATGTGATCGTGGCTGATCATCCACAGTCAGTACCCCTTCTCGCTATATCCTCTGACTCTGCTATCTTTATGAGCTCTATCTTAACTTTACCTACCAACATGGTTTCCTAATCTCAAAAATCTCCGTCAGTTGTGCTTTCTTTCCTCTTTCCTTCAACCCTGACCCATCAACTGAAGCATCTTAAAATGTCGTCCCTTTGCCAGCCTACTCTGTACAACCTGTCTTGTGTAGTGCAGCCACAATGGAAATCAAACATGTAATATTGTGTCCAAATTGGAAATAGATTTCAATGTTCTATGCCTAGGGATGCAGTGTGTGCCTAGTTAGTAATGCACCATAGAATTTAAATGTCCGCCATTATACTTTGTTCTTGGGGTTTGCCTTATCATTCCTATATTTCATCATGATTAGTACCAAGTAGCTGCCTTTTTTGCAAATCACTTTGAGCTCTATGTAGAACATTACAAAATATAACTAAAAACAAAATCTAATAACCTGTAATCCTTGCTTGTGGAAATGTCGGTTATTTAATTTCAAATTAAAGAATTGGGTAGCCCAGTTGGAAGATACACAGTAATCAAATTCCTATTTTAGTTTGGGGCTGATGCTCATTAATCCACATTAATCAGGTTGAAGATTACAAAAAACTATTAACACACATATCAATGTGCTTATTTAATTTACACTTACAAGTTATAGGAGTAGAATTATCGGCCCATCAAGTCTCCCCCGCCATTCAATCATAGCTGATCTCTGCTTCCTAATCCCATTTTCCCGTCTTCTCCTCATAACCCTTGACACCCGTTCTAATCAAGAATTTGTGTATCTCCGCCGTAAAAATATGTATTGACTTGGCCTCCACAGATTAACTACCCTCTGACTGAAGATGTTCCTCCTCGCCTCCTTTCTAAAAGAGCACCCTTTAATTCTGAGGCCATGACCTCTGGTCCTAGACTCTCCCTCCCGTGGAAACATCCTTTCCACATCCACTCTATGCCTTTCATTTTTTTGTAAGTTTCGAGGATATCTTTCCCCCCCCCCCCCCCCCCCCCCCGCCTTTAAACTCCAGCGAGTATAGGCCCAGTGCTGTCAAGCACTCATCATATGCTCACTACATTCATTGTTTACTTTTGTGTACTGCTAATTTTAAATTAGTTGCGTAACCAGAGGAAAACATAATGAAGGAAGCCTGTCGATTAGTATTGTTTTTTGGAAAAAAGGCTTTTGATAAAATATTGTTAAGTGAAAAATATTTGTCAGAAGACTGAAAAATGCTACAATTCATGATGTCTACGCAGCAATTCTTACAATTCACAAATAAAATTAAGGTTGTGGTCTGTCCCTATTGTTGTGGGTTCATTCTACAAATGTTCTTTCTGCCAGAAACATTACCACATCTTAATATCAAAGAGGTGAATCTGATGCTTTAAGTTTGTTTTTATATACATTTTACATGGAAGAAAGTATTGTTTGCAAATGAATTATCCTGAGCTGGGTTCCAGAAAATGTGGGTTCCCATTAATAACTCATCCACTTGGCAATTTTGTGTGGTGGGTTAGCACAAACTGTGACCAATCTCAGCTGAGATAAATGTAAAAGCAATGCAAATCCTGGGAGCCTGAAATAAAAGCACTTGTCAGGACAATTGCCCGTGGGAAGAAAACAGTTAATATTTTAGATTATTGACTCTTATGAGATCAATTAACCAAATGTTATTACCTTTTATCGTTTTCCTCTCCCTGCTTTTCCACTTTTGAAAAATATAAAAGTGGATAAGTCTCCAGGTCCTGACAGGATATTCCCTAGGAAATTGAGGGAAGTTAGTGTAGAAATAGCAGGAGCTATGACGGAAATATTTCAAATGTCATTAGAAACGGGAATAGTGCCGGAGGATTGGCTTACTGCGCATGTTGTTCCATTGTTTAAAAAGGGTTCAAATAATAAACCTAGCAATTATAGACCTATTACTTTGACGTCAGTGGTGGGCAAATTAATGGAAAGGATACTTAGAGATAATATATATAAGCATCTGGATAAACAGGGTCTGATCAGGAACAGTCAACATGGATTTGTGCCTGGAAGGTCATGTTTGACAAACCTTCTTGAATTTTTTGAAGCGGTAACTAGGGAAATTGATAAGGGTAAAGCAGTGGATGTTGTCTATATGGATTTCAGTAAGGCCTTTGACAAGGTTCCCCATGGAAGGTTGGTTAAGAAGGTTCAATCTTTGGGTGTTAATGGCGGAGTAGCAAGATGGATTCAACAGTGGCTGAATGGGAGATGTCAGAGAGTAATGGTGGATGGCTGTTTGTCAGGTTGGAAGCCGGTGACCAGTGGGGTGCCTCAGGGATCTGTGTTGGGTCCACTGTTGTTTGTCATGTACATCAATGATCTGGATGATGGGGTGGAAAATTGGATAAGTAAGTATGCAGATGATACTAAGATAGGTGGTGTTGTGGATAATGAAGTAGATTTTCAAAGTCTACAGAGAGATTTGGGCCATTTGGAAAAGTGGGCTGAAAGATGGCAGATGGAGTTTAATGCTGATAAGTGTGAAGTGCTACATCTTGGAAGGACAAATCAAAATAGGACGTACATGGTAAATGGTAGGGAATTGAGGAATGCTGTGGAACAGAGGGATCTAGGAATAACTGTGCATAGGTCGGCACGGACTGGAAGGGCCGAGAGGGCCTGTTTCTGTGCTGTAATTGTTATATGGTTATATGCTCAAGTGAGTGAATGTTTCACTCACTTGAGCATATAGTTATATGCTCAATGGTTATATGCTCAAGTGACATGAACTCGAGTGAATGTTTCCATAGTTTTTTTTAAAAAGATGGCTCTTTGAACTTTCTAATTTAGCAGATGTTTCCTTGTACCGTTGAGTTTTAATCGGCTTTGAAAAATATAAATCTCTCACGATGGATTGCTTCTGATCACAGTTTGAGATACTCTGTTTGTTATACAGCAGGATATCTGCAGATATCAATTGTGATGCAATGATATTGCAAGCAAATTTAACATAATATCATTGAAATATTACGTCTTATGCTATTTATCAATTCTTCAATTGGTTTTTCTTAAATGATAGCGCAGTTCCAGATACGGTTGCATTTTTTGTCCTTGTGCATAAGCAGTTGCTATGTTCTTGAGATGCGGTACTGATCAGTTGAGTTGAAGTATAATGGGAGGTGGCCGTTTATGTGGAGCTATTGGCAATGATCTATTGAGTTGATTCGCTTGTTCGTGTGCTGGAAACTGTTATGTGCGATTCTAATTCAGCAACTTGGTTGGCATGGCCGTGTTGGTCTGTTTCAGCACTGTGTAACTCTTGATTCTAATTGCAAAGTTCAAGCCAGCAAAGTGTTAACTGCAAGCAAGACATAAAAACATAAATCAACCAGTTATTTTTCTAATATGTATAATTTCCATACATAGTAAAAGCAGAACATGCTGGAAATGCACAAAGTTGGGCAATATGTATGAAGAAAGAAGCCGATGTAATGTTTCAGGTCCGTGACAGATCATCTGCCTATTCTCATGAAAACTACGACCTTAAGCTTGCTTGCAGATGCAGCCTGACTGGCTGAATATTTCCTGCTATTTCTCTTCATGTCATATTTTGCTTTTTATCAACGTATTATGTTGCTGTCTAAATGTATTTGTCACTGGTATAACATTTGTCATTTTTGTGTATTGTTTCACAGTCTTTAGCTCAACAGGCAGCTTTTCCAGCATGGGCCTTCAGTTTATCCTCCCCTTGCTTGGTTCCAGTTTTGCTGGTAGTGCCTTCATTTGGCTCTATTGTCACTTCCCAAACTCCATCTTTCATTATCCTCCGAAGCGTCATCTCTTCTGTGCTTGGCATCAGTTTAAGAATTTAAATGGAAGTTGGAATAAATGTTAAGGGCCTTTGACCTTCTGCAAAAGATACCGTTGATTGTGTATTCAAAAATCTTATTAATTTCACCTTTGAATATGCTCAGGATTCAGAATGTGTAGAACTGCACAGATTTGGAAGGAAGCTTTGTCTTGGGTCAAGATAGACAAAATGGTGGTGTAACTCGGAGGGACAGGCAACATCTCTGGAGAGAGGAAATGTGTGACATTTTCAGTCAAGATCCTTCTTCAGGGTCTTTGACTTTGTCTTGGCACAGTTCTATACAGCCAGCTCTAATTCTGAGACCGTACAGGCACTCCCCAACTTGCGTCATAGGTGGTTTGCGTAAACTCGCACTTCTGTAAACAATCAGTTTCATAAGTATAGAAAGCGTCAACTGGGCTTGCAGCTCTTCCAGTTCGGCCACTGTCGATGCAACGCTGGAAAGGCGAGTGAGATCAAGGGAGGCGGAGGAGACCAACTCCCGGCCGAGTCGCTGACATCTTCCGCAAGATGCACCAGCGCGCCCTTCACCAGCCGCCACACTGTCCAGTTGGCGCAGCTCAGGTTGTAGCCCCTGGACAACAGTGATTTCTTCAGGCCACCGACAGGACTAGCAAGGTCACCATGAGGCTCCCTCCACTTTCACCAGCTGCCACTTCTTCCTGTCGGCTGTTGCTTTGTCCGCTCTCCCCTCTGTCGCTTCCCCCCCACCACATATACCCGTTACTTTTTCCACTCTACCGCCACCACCACCTCCCACTACGTTGTCCTCTCCCTCCTCCACCACTTGCTGCTGGCCGCATCCTCAACCCGTTACTGAAGCAGCGAAGGAGTGGAGGGAGGCAGTGTGGCCAAAGCGATGGGAGAAGGAGGAGGCAGCAGCAGTGGTTTTAAGATTATACAATGCAAAATGCTGGAGTAACAGTAAGTAGGTTTATTGGCCAAGTATTCACATACAAGGAATTTGCCTTGGTGCTCCGCCCACAAGTAAAGACATGACATACAGTGACAGTTAAGAATGACTAAACATTAATAATAATAAAACATTAATGATAAAACACCATTGATCAAGCATGTGAACCAACAAAATACCAGATCAAAGGGAGACTACATTTGGCTGTGGCAACTACTCGTGGATAAAAACTGTTTTTATGTCTGGCTGTGGCAGCTTTGACAGTCCGGAATCGCCTTCCAGAGGGAAGTGATTCAAAGAGTTTGTGGCCAGGGTGAGAGGGGTCAGAGATGATCTTGCTCGCTCGCTTCCTGGCCCTTGCAGTGTACAGTTCATCAATGGAGGGAAGGACGCAGCCAATAACCCTCTCTGCTGATCGGATGATTCGCTGCAGCCTTCAGGTGTCGTGCTTGGTGGCTGAGCCAAACCAGACCATGATGGAGAAGGTGAGAACAGACTACGATGGCCGTGTAGAATTGGACCATCATTGCCTGTGGCAGATTGTGCTTCCTCAGCTGCCGTAGGAAGTACATCCTCTGTTGTGCCTTTTTGACTGTGGAGTCGATGGTAGCCCCCCACTTAAGGTCCTTGGAGATGATGGTTCCCAGGAACTTAAAGGACTCCACAGATGTGACTGTGGTGTTGTTGGTGAGTGGGGTGAGGGGAGGGGGAGCTCTACTAAAGTCTACAATCAATTCCACTGTCTTAAGAGCATTGAGCTCTAGGTTGTTGCTACGGCACCAGGACGCCAGCTGTGACAGCAGAATTAGGCCAATGATGGGTTCCAACCCAAAAATGTCACCTATCCATGTTTTCCAGAGATGCTGCCTGCTGCTGAATTACTTCAGCACTTTGTGTCATTTTGTATATTAACCAGCATTTTAGTTTCTACCTAGTTTTAAGGTGATTTCGACTTGCCTAAAATCTGATTTATGCAATGGTTTATGGAACATACCCCTTGCGTAAGTCGGGGAGTTCTAAACTTCCCAGCCAGCGGAAACTACCACATGACCCTTATTTTATTGGTGCCTCGCAAAATATTAAATGTCTTATTGCTTTTATTGAGCATCTATCAATTCAAAAATCATACTAGTAGGACTGCAATACAAGAGTTATTCCTTGGTTGCAGAGGTCAAAACACTGAACTTTCTCACATTTTCCTTATATGGATTCAGTCACCACTTTATCCACTCGCTCGTTCTTTTTTTCTACCCCATTGTATGCTATTTGCTTCCTCCTGGTTTGGATATTACCCATGTTACTGGCAGCTCTCGCCTTAATGGGAACAGAATGATACCAAGGGCTAACTGTTCAAACTAAAGATGAGTTTCTCTGAATTTAAAGTATTCTAAATGTTTTGTGAAGGGCAATATTGAGTTAGAATGTGAGAAATATCTTTGTGATGAGCAAAATATATCCAATGCACAAAATTTGAGGGGTTGACATCTTGGTTATCTTATCTGGATTTAGTTTCCCCGGTGTAGAAGTATATTCTGTCGAACAGTTGATCACAAGATGTGTGTGATAATTTTGCGCTTCTGTGACTAAATTCATAAAACAGGTCTTTGTACGATTGTTAGAAAAGGAAAGGTCTTTGCCATGATTGGTGTCTACCGTGCTCTCCAGAATGTTCGGGACAAAGACCCATCATTTATTTATTTGCCTCTGTACTCCACAATTTGAGATTTGTAATAGAAAGTTAAAGTGCACATTGTCAGATTTTGTTAAAGGGTATTTTTATACATTTTGGTTTCACCATGTAGAAATTACAGTAGTGTTTATACATGTCCCCCCCCCCCATTTCAGGGCACCATAATGTTTGGGACACATGGCTTCACATGGGTTTGTAATTGCTCGGGTGTGTTTAAATTCCTCTTTAATGCAGGTATACGAGAGCTCTCAGCACCTAGTCTTCCCATCATCTTTGGAAACCTTTATTGCTGTTTATCAACATGAGCACCAGAGTAGTGCCAATGAAAGTCAAAGAAACTATTATGAGTGAGAAACAAGAATAAAACTGTTAGAGACATTAGCCAAACCTTAGGCTTACCAAAATCAACTGTTTGGAACATCAAAATCAACTGTTTGGAACATCAGCTGTTTGGAACAAACCATGGATGAGCAAAGGCGTCCGACTCCTTTTAAAAGCCCGCAATATGTCTTTTCAGTCCGGCAACACAGAGCTGTATAGTGCGGCCAGGTCTGACCTGAAGTGGGTCATCAGGAACGCCAAAGCAGCCTATAAGGGAAGGATCGAGAGTCACTTCAACAACTCAGACTCCCGTCGCGTATGGCAAGGTATACAGCACATCACCAACTACAAAAACAATACCAACTCATCCACCAGCAACAGTGCCTCTCTGGCAGAACAGCTCAACCACTTCCTTGGCCGTCACGAGAGGAGAGAGACGGTCATGACCACTACTCCAGTTCCAACACCCAACAGCCAGACACTCATCACACAGACTGCTGATGTCTCACACACACACACACACACACACACACACCGGAATGTTACCATACTGAAGGCAGCCGGTCCAGACTGAGTCCCAGAACGGGTTCTCAGAGACTGTACTGTTAAGTTAACTGACGTATTGACAAAAATCTTCAATCAATCCCTGGCACAAAGCATGGTCCCCACCTGCCTAAAAACATCGGAAATAGTGCCCGTTCCGAAGCAGACAGCCATAACCTGCCTCAACGACTGCAGGCCGGTTGCACTAATACTAATAATCATGAAGTGCCTAGATTGATCCTTAAGTACATCAAGGCCTCTCTCCCATCAACCCTGGATCCACACCAATTTGCGTACAGAGCAAACAGATCAACAAATGACGCCATTGCCACTGCCCTCCATACTGCTCCACCTAGAACAACGGGGAGCATAGGCACGACTGCTATTTGTTGATTACAGCTCTGCATTCAACACAATCATACCCAACAGACTGGTCTCTAAGCTGTCTGACCTAGGCTTCGAACACAACATCTGCCTTTGGATTACGGACTTCCTATCGGACTGGCCGCAGTCAGTCAGGATGGGACCCCACCACACCCACACTCTGACACTCGGCACAGGAGCTCCACAAGGCTGCGTGCTGAGCCCCCTCCTCTACTCTCTCTCTACTTATGACTGCATACCGACCCACAACACCAGCAACATCATTAAATTTGCAGATGACACAACAGTGGTGGGGCTGATCATTGAGGGCAATGAGTCAGCTTACAGGGAGGAGGTACAGAGGTTAATAGGCCGGTGCTCAGAAAACGACAGCACTCAATACCAAGAAAACAAAAGAGCTCATCATTGACTTCAGGAAAAAGCAGGGTGACTATCCTCCACTCCACATAAACGGTGAAAGAGTGGACAGTCTCCAGTTTCAGGTTCCTGGGCACCCACATCTCAGCAGATGTGGTCAACTAACACGGACTCTCTGGTAAAGAAGGCACCAAAACGGCTTTACTTCCTAAGGAAGAAGGGTGAAGCTCTATGACCGTGTCGAGACCCTTCTTCGGAAGAAGGGTCTCGACCCGAAATGTCACCCATTCCTTCGCTCCATAGTTGCTGCCTTACACGCTGAGTTTCTCCACCATTTTTCTCTACCTTTGATTTCTCCAGCATCTGCAGTTCTTTCTTAAACGTTAAGCTTTACTTCCGAAGGTCACTCAGGAAAGTCAACTTGCCACAACCGCTGCTAGTGTCATTCTACCGTTGCTCCATAGTGTCCTGACACATGTGCGGCTGACAAGAAGGCTCTGCAGAGAGTCATCAACGCAGTCTAGAAGATCACCAACACACATCTGCCTGCCCTGGAAGAGATCTATAGCTCTCATGGTCTGCGGAAGGCATAACGCATCCTAAAGGACTCATCTCATCCCGCATATCACTAGTTTGCCCTTCTGCCCTCAGGAAAGTGTTACAGGTCCATCAATTCACACACCACAAGATTAACAAATAGTTTCGACCCCAAGGCCATCACCATTCTGAACTCTGCACTGAATACCATAGCCAATATCTTGTACTGCTATAACACTATACTGTGAAATATTGCACATTCTGACTTGACGATGTTTCTCTTGCCGTTTTTGCTGTTTTCATTGTCATTTATTTATCTGATCGTTGGAGCTCCGCTCAGGCAGTGCGCCTGAAATTTTGTTGTATGTATTTACAATGACAATAAAGTATTATTATTATTAAGAAGAAAGAAAACACTGGTGAGCTTACTCATCGCAAAGGGACTGGCAGGCCAAAGGAGACCTCCACAGCTGATGACAGAAGAATTTAAAAAAAACATACACCTGTCCGACAGGTCAGAAACACTCTTCAGGTGTGGATTTGTCAATGGCCACTGTCCGCAGAAGACTTCATGAACAGAAATACAGAGGCTACACTGCAAGATGCAAACCACTGGTTAGCTGCAAAAATGGATGGCTGGGTTACAGTTTGCCAAGAAGTACTTAAAAGATCAACCACAGTTCTGGAAAAAAGTCTTGTGGTCAGATGAGATGAAGATTAACTTATATCAGAGTGATGGCAAGAGCAAAGTATGGAAGAGAGAATGAACTGCCCAAGATACCAAGCATACCACCTCATCTGTGATGCATCCTATCTGTTCAAGTTCCAACAAATGCCCCAAACTCATTGACCAGTGGATCATTCTACAGCAAGACAATGACCCCAAACATACTGCTAAAACAACAAAGGATTTTTTTCCAAAGCTAAACAATGCAATTCTTGAGTGGGCAAGTCAACTGCCCGACCTGAAAGTCAGAATTTCATTGTCCTATCTGGGACACATGACAATAAAACTCTCTTGACTCTTGATAAGTGAGTTTGGTATTTCAACTGCGCATGCCCAGGTCATAGGTCATTTGCGATAAACATTCTCACCAGCTGAGCTGTGTTTAATCTGTATTTTCCAGTTTTGCTTCTTCGAGGTAGGAAAATACTGCTTTCAAAACTTAACTAGGTGTATATATGGTTCATTTGTACAAAACTACGATGACTTTGTTGCTTTATGCTTCGGTGTTTTATTGCCTTGTGCTTTGGAGGCTATAACCGTTAAACCAATGTCTCAAGCTAACTGCTTTAAGCAATATTATGTCTACTGAACATAGCAGTTAGTTTGAGACACTGGTATAACAGTTATTCATTGCAGTGATTGGTGTGACAGTAAGAACTTTGGCAAACAAACCTTTACAGTTTTCTGTGATATATTTGGATTTGTTCACTCCTTGTGGTTTGTAATGTAAGTTTATCAATTTTTTTTGTTTGAGTTTTTTTTAACAGCTGAAAATAAACTGAAACAGGCTCTCGCTACTGCCGTTGCAGTGTCAACCCTTGTGAGTCCATCATTTACATGCCACTGGAAATTAAATCTTACCCCACACTCCTCCACTCTCCCTCTCTCTCTCTCTCTCTCTCTCTCTCTCTCTCTCTCTCTCTCTCTCTCTCTCTCTCTCTCTCTCTCTCTCTCTCTCTCACACACACACACACTCCTCACGAACAGCCACCCACTACAGTAGGCGGAATGGTCCTTTCTTTCGTTAGTCCTGCCCGCAGTCTCAGATGGGGCCGGTTTCACAGACTTAACCGTGACCGGCCGCGTTTAACCAGGGCTCTGGGAACTCGGCATCTGATGGGGACCAGGAGGGTTCCAGAGGGAAGGCAGGACATCTTAGAATCCGGCAGCAGAGTGGCTCTATTAATGGATTCATTCCACAGTGAGTTCAGTTCGGAAAGAACACACGCCGGTAGATCCGCGGCCGCTAGTTTAGCAGATCGATCCAATTATTGACCAACAGGCGGTGGAATCCATCTGTGACAGACTCCACAGTGAGATGTGTCCACAGGACCAGGTGTTCACTCTGATCAATAACTCAGTGAACTTCACAATGTAAAACCATCCAGAGAGTTGCCTTGCCCGATCACTGGGACAACTCTGGGCAAGGTTCCACTGAAGGCAAAACAACATTCTAGTCACAATAAAAATATGCATGCAGGTAGGATGCTTTCGGGTTATGGGCCGGATGTGGCCTGTGGGCCGTAGGTTGCCGACCCCTGCCTTAACCGTACATTCACACCGCCTGTAGGTAAGGCGTCATCCCACATCACACTGATACAGTCGCTGCCTGCCTCAGATTAAATAATTACACATAAATCATGAATAAAGATAAGAAAATGTCTCAAACACAAGTAAAATGGTCTTATTCCAGTAGCAAACACATTAAGGATTAAATGAAAATAATAAATTCTTTAACTTTTTGAATATTTCATAATTGCTGATTAATGAACTGAACTGGGACTAAGTATTGAGTGAACAGCAGAACAAGAAAGGAAGCTATTGAGTTGACAGAATTTTAGATTAATTCATTGGTAGAGTAGTTAATAATTTATACAGTTTATATAGTGCTAAGTTTGCTTTTTTTCTCGAATGACCTTTGGCAAATCCCATGCTTTCGTTTATTGAGCATGTCTTATATGCTGAAGAGAAAACTGAAGGGGACTAGCCCCCAAAACAAGCATAAGCTAAAGATGGCTGTAATACAGGCCTGGCAGAGCATCACCAGAGAAGACACCCAGCAACTGGTGATGTCCATGAATCGCAGACTTCAAGCAGTCATTGCATGCAAAGGATATGCAACAAAATACTAAACATGACCTCTTTCATTTACATGACATTGCTGTGTCCCAAACATTATGGCGCCCTGAAATGGGGGGGGGGGGAGGACTATGTATAAACACTGCTGTAATTTTGACATGGTGAAACCAAAATGTATAAAAATGGCCTTTATTAAAATCTGACAATGTGCACTTTAACCACATGTGATTTTTTTTTTTCTGTTACAAATCTCAAATTGTGGAGTACCCAAAAAATTTTATTTATGGGTAATAACATTTATTTATTACCCATAAATAAATGATGGGTCTTTATCCCAAACATTATGAAGGGCACTGTATGCTACTCTAGTTTACAGCTGCAGTGTTTCATACACAATGTGAATGACAGCTTTTGTCACGGAAATAAAACCGTCTACTGTTCTGATTAGTGATGTACTTGAAACTCTCTTAAAATGCCTAGAGTGTGGCTATTTCCAAACATCATATTTAAAGGCAGAATTGATAAATAATAAGCGTATATATCTGCTTTGGCATGCTTACAACAAAGACTTTTTGATGTTCATAAACAGGCATCTCTTACTTTTACATCAGAACTTTGATTAGCAAGCGCTACATTTAAATAAAATGCTGAATCATCTAGTTTATCAAGTTTGTTACACTCAATCTGGCCTTTTATATTCAATAGTGTCCAGCCTTGTACAAAAAAAAAATTGGTTAAATATTACTCTTAAATGTATTGGCTTATTACTTGTCAACGGCAGTTGACAAGTAATAAGAAGTTGCTGAAGTTGAGAAAAGCTGGCCGATCGCTGATGTCAGATTGCAGATCGACAGATTGCAGATTGGATTTACACCTAACGCAGTTTCATGTTACGGATTGAATAAAGAGAAGAGTGGGGAATGATTTGTACAGCATTTCCACTAACTTAACATGGATTAGCTTGAGATTTCAAATCAGGAAATGATATGGTCACTTAACTCAACTTTTCTGTTCGATAAAATCATGATTGATCTGGCGCCAAAGCTATTTCTTGGCCCAATTCCTTCATTCCTTAATTCTTTTAGTCCCCCGAAAATATCTCTGTGATAGAAACTGCACTAACACCACTTGAGAGTGAATAATTAAAGATTTTTAACCCTCTCCATTTATGAAAACCTTCTCAAGGTGAAAGTCCCAGTTCTACAACAGTGTGAGATGCACCCCAACATTCACCTTGAGATCCAATTGGACAAAAAAAAGTATGATCCTTAATTTTCCCATATCTCTAACCAGTCTGAAGGGTCTCGACCCGAAACGTCGCCCATTCATTCTCTCGAGAAATGTTGCCTGTCCCGCTGAGTTACTCCAGCTTTTTGTGTATTTTCTGTAATTCTTAATTCTTAATTGCAGAGAATAGAAAGAATATAGCCCCATTTTGTTTCATTTCATTGGGCAGCCCCCTTATCTCAAAAATTAGGATCATATGATAAGGAAGATGAGTGCCCATGGTATTAAAGTGCACATACTAACATGGATATCAGGTTGACTGGATGGCAGAAGGCAAAGAGTGGCAATAATGTGGGGCTTTTTCTGGTTGGCCACCAGTGCTCTTCACGTTGTATGTTAATGATTTGGTTGAGGGGATTGAAGGCCTTGTGGCCAAGTTTGCAGTTGATACGAAAATAGGTGGAAGGGCAGGTAGTAGAGAAAGCGGGGACTCTGCAGAAGGATTTGGATGGGTTGGGAGAGTGGGCAAAGAAGTGGCAGATGGAATATAATGTAGCAAAATGTGGAGTTATGCATTTTGGTGGTAGGAATAAAGGCATAGATTATTTTCTAAATGGGGAGCGACTCCGGAAATCGGAGGTGCAAAGGGACCTGGGAGTGCTTGTGCAAGATTCACAAAAAGTTAATCTGCAAGTCGAATCGATAGTAAAGAAAGCACACGCAATGCTAGCATTTATTTCGAGAGGGCTTGCATACAAAAACAGGGATGTAATGCCGAGGCTCTATCAGGCCGCATTTGGAATATTGTGAGCAATTTTGGACACTGTATCTGAGGAAGGATGTGCAGGCTCTGGAGTGGGTCCAGAGGAGGTTTGCAAGAATGATCCCAGGAATGAGTAGGTTAACATATGATGAGCGTTTGGCGACACTGTGCCTGCACTCGCTGGAATTTAGAAGAATGAGGGGGAACCTCTTTGAAACATACAGAATAGTGAAAGACTTGGATAGAGTGGATGTGGAGAGCATGTTTCCACTAGTGGGAGAGTCTTAAGACTGGAGATCATTGTCTCAAAATTAAAGAACATTGTTTTAGGAAGGAGTTAAGGATTTTTTTTTAGTCAGAGGGTGGTGAATCTGTGGAATTATTTGCCACAGTAGGCTGTGGAGGCCAAGTCAGTTAATATATTTAAGGCAGAGATAGATTTCTTGATTAGTACAGGTGTCGGAGGTTAAGGGGAGAAGGCAGGGGAATGGGATTAGGAGGAGGAGATAGATCAGCCATGATTGAATGACCGAGTAGACTTGGAGGGCCGAATGGCCTAATTCTGCTCCTATCTCGTATGATCTTATGATACAACCTTCTTAAACAAGTACTCTTCCTTGGGTAAATAGTTAAGCTGTACTCCAAAGTGCCTCCTCACCTTTGGCCTAATTACTTCCCAATATACTCCAATGTACCTGCAATGAAAGCTGATTGTGCCCCTTGTTGAATAATTGCTTTCTGTATTTTCGCATTAATTATTCGCTCCTTTAATTTGGTAATTTTACATACTCTAAATGTAAAATTGTTTCCTATTTTATTCATTGTGTTCACTATCTGCCAACATATTAAATTAACACAGCACAAACAGGACTTTCATAGAAACATAGAAAATTAGGTGCAGGAGTAGGCCATTCAGCCCTTCGAGCCTGCACCGCCATTCAATATGATCATGGCTGATCATCCAACTCAGTATCCCGTACCTGCCTTCTCTCCATACCCTCTGATCCCCCTTAGCCACAAGGGCCACATCCAACTCACTCTTAAATATAGCCAATGAACTGGCCTCAACTACTCTCTGTGGCAGAGAGTTCCAGAGACTCACCACTCTCTGTGTGAAGAAAGTCTTTCTCATCTCGGTCTTAAAGGATTTCCCCCTTATCCTTAAGCTGTGACCCCTTGTCCTGGACTTCCCCAACATCGGGAACAATCTTCCTGCATCTAGCCTGTCCAACCCCTTAAGAATTTTGTAAGTTTCTATAAGATCCCCTCTTAATCTCCTAAATTCCAGAGAGTATAAACCGAGTCTATCCAGTCTTTCTTCATAAGACAGTCCTGACATCCCAGGAATCAGTCTGGTGAACCTTCTCTGCACTCCCTCTATGGCAATAATGTCCTTCCTCAGATTTGGAGACCAAAACTGCAGGCAATACTCCAGGTGTGGTCTCACCAAAGACCCTGTACAACTGAAGTAGAACCTCCCTGCTCCTGTACTCAAATCCTTTTGCTATGAAAGCTAACATACCATTCGCTTTTTTCACTGCCTGCTGCACCTGCATGCCTACTTTCAATGACTGGTGTACCATGACACCCAGGTCTCGCTGCATCTCCCCCTTTTCCTAATCGGCCACCATTTAAATAATAGTCTGCTTTCCTGTTTTTGCCACCAAAGTGGATAACCTCACATTTATCCACATTATACTGCATCTGCCAAACATTTGCCCACTCACCCAGCCTATCCAAGTCACCTTGCAGTCTCCTAGCATCCTCCTCACAGCGAACACTGCCCCCCAGCTTAGTGTCATCCGCAAACTTGGAGATATTGCCTTCAATTCCCTCATCCAGATCATTAATATATATTGTAAATAGCTGGGGTCCCAGCACTGAGCCCTGCGGTACCCCACTAGTTACTGCCTGCCATTGTGAAAAGGACCCGTTTACTCCTACTCTTTGCTTCCTGTTTGCCAGCCAGTTCTCTATCCACATCAATACTGAACCCCTAATACCGTATGCTTTAAGTTTGTATACTAATCTCTTATGTGGGACCTTGTCGAAAGCCTTCTGGAAGTCCAGATATACCACATCCACTGGTTCTCCCTTATCCACGCTACTAGTTACATCCTCGAAAAATTCCACAAGATTCGTCAGACATGATTTACCTTTTGTAAATCCATGCTGACTTTGTCCAATGATTTCACCACTTTCCAAATGTGCTGCTATCCCATCTTTAATAACTGACTCTAGCAGTTTCCCCACTACCGATGTTAGACTAACTGGTCTGTAATTCCCCGTTTTCTCTCTCCCTCCCTTCTTAAAAAGAGGGGTTACATTTGCTACCCGCCAATCCTCAGGAACTACTCCAGAATCTAAAGAGTTTTGAAAGAATATCACTAATGCATCCACTATTTCCTGAGCTACTTCCTTAAGTACTCTGGGATGCAGCCTATCTGGCCCTGGGGATTTATCGGCCTTTAATCTATTCAATTTACCCAACACCACTTCCCGACTGACCTGGATTTCACTCAATTCCTCCTTTGACCCACAGTCCCCTGCTATTTCAGGCAGATTATTTATGTCTTCCTTAGTGAAGACGGAACCAAAGTGGTTATTCAATTGGTCCGCCATATCCTTGTTCCCCATGATCAACTCACCTGTTTCTGACTGCAAGGGACCTACATTTGTTTTAACTAACCTCTTTCTCTTCACATATCTATAAAAACGTTTGCAGTCAGTTTTTATGTTCTCTGCCAGTTTTCTTTCATAATCTATTTTTCCTTTCCTAATTAAGCCCTTTGTCCTCCTCTGCTGGTCTCTGAATTTCTCCCAGTCCTCTGGTATGCTGCTTTTTCTGGCTACTTTGTACGCATCATCCTTTGCTTTGATACTATCCCTGATTTCCCTTGTTATCCACGGATGCACTACCTTCCCCGATTTATTCTTTTGCCAAACTGGGATGAACAATTTTTGTAGTTCATCCATGCAGTCTTTAAATGTCTTCCATTGTATATCCACCGTCAACCCTTTTAGAATTAATTGCCAGTCAATCTTGGCCAATTCACGTCTCATACCCTCAAAGTTACCTTTCTTTAAGTTCAGAACCATTGTTTCTGAATTAACAATGTCACTCTCCATCCTAATGGAGAACTCAACCATATTATGGTCACTCTTGCCCAAGGGGGCACGTACAATAAGACTGCTAACTGACCCTTCCTCATTACTCAAAACCCAGTCTAAAATAGCCTGCTCTCTCGTTGGTTCCTCTACATGTTGATTTAGATAACTATCCCGCATACATTCCAAAAAATCCTCTTCCTCAGCACCCCTGCCAATTTGATTAACCCAATCTATATGTAGATTGAAGTCACCCATTATAACTGTTTTGCCTTTGTCGCACGCATTTCTAATTTCCTGTTTGATACCATCCCCAACTTCTCTGCTACTGTTAGGTGGCCTGTACACAACACCCACCAGCGTTTTCTGCCCCTTAGTGTTTTGTAGCTCTACCCATACCGATTCCACATCCTCCAAGCTAATGTCCTTCCTTTCCATTGCTTTAATCTCCTCTCTAACCAGCAACGCTACTCCACATCCTTTTCCTTTCTCTCTATCCCTCCTGAATATTGAATATCCCTGGATGTTCAGCTCCCAGCCTACGTCACCCTGGAGCCATGTCTCCGTGATCCCAACTATATCATAATCATTAATATCTATCTGCACGTTCAACTCGTCCACCTTATTACGAATACTCCTTGCATTGAGACACAAAGCCTTCAGGCTTGTCTTTACAACGCATTTACCCCTTATACAATTTTGCTGAAAAGTGGCCCTTTTTGATTTTAGCCCTGGTTTTGTCTGCCTGCCACTTTTACCTTTCACCTTGCTACCTAATGCTTCTACCCTCATTTTACACCCTCCTGCCTCTCTGCTCTTGTACCCATCCCCCTGCCACATTAGTTTAAATCCTCCCCGACAGCACTAGCAAACACTCCCCCAAGAACATTGGTTCCATTCCATTCCAGGTGCAAACCGTCCTGTTTGTACCGGTCCCACCTCCCCCAGAACTGGTCCCAGTGCCCTAAAAATTTGAATCCCTCCCCCTTGCACCACTTTTCAAGCCACGTATTCATTTGCATTATCCTCCTATTTCTACTCTGACTGGCCCGTGGTACTGGTAGTAATCCGGAGATTACTACCTTTGAGGTCCTACTTTTAAGTTTATCTCCTAGCTCCCTAAATTCACCTTGTAGGACCTCATCCCTTTTTTTACCTATATCGTTGGTGCCAACATGCACCACGACAACTGGCTGTTCACCCTCCCCCTCCAGAATGTTCTGCAGCCGTTCAGTGACATCCCTGACCTTTGCACCAGGGAGGCAACATACCATCCTGGAGTCTCGTTTGCGGCCGCAGAAACGCCTATCTATTCCCCTGACAATTGAATCCCCTATTACTATTGCCCTTCCCCTCTTTTTTCCCCCCTCATGTGCTGCAGAGCCACCCATGGTGCCATGAACCTGGCTGCTGCTGCATTCCCCTGATGAGCCATCTCCCTCAACAGTATCCAAAATGGTATACCTGTTTAGGAGGGAGATGACCGCAGGGGACTCCTGCACTACCTGCCTACTGCTTTGCTGGCTATTGGCCACCCGTTCCCTTCTTGTCCTCCTACCTTTTGCCTGCGGTGTGACCAACTCACTGTACGTGCTATCCACGACTTTCTCCGCATCGTGGATGCTCCAGTATGAATCCAGCCGCAGTTCCAATCGTTCAATGCGATCTGCCAGGAGCTGCAGCTGGACACACTTCCTGCAAACGTAGTCACCAGGGACACCGACCATCTCCCTGATCTCCCACATGTTGCAGGCTGAACAAACCATGGGGCCAATCTCTACTGCCATACCTTACTCCCAAATTACTAAAAAAAACACAAAAACTTATCCTTTAAACTTTACTACTAAATACTGAATCCCTAACTCCCAGAATCCCTCACTCCCAGAAGGCAGAAATGTAAAATTGTCAACCCGGGGTTGCACCCAATCAGCTGCTTCCTCGGGTCCTCTTCCACCAATCAGCGGCTTCCTCAAAAAAAACCTACTTCTCCAAATGGAACGTTATGGATTTCGGTAAAAACAAGCCCCGCGCTAGATTTTAAACCTACCGGTCGGGTGTCGCTCCTCCCCCTCCTTCACTTCCTCCAACGGCTCCTGTGGGCCTCTGGAAACACAAGCCCCGCGCTAGATTTTAAACCTACCGGTCGGGTGTCGCTCCTCCCCCTCCTTCACTTCCTCCAACGGCTCCTGTGGGCCTCTGGAAACACAAGCCCCGCGCTAGATTTTAAACCTACCGGTCGGGTGTCGCTCCTCCCCCTCCTTCACTTCCTCCAACGGCTCCTGTGGGCCTCTGGAAACACAAGCCCCGCGCTAGATTTTAAACCTACCGGTCGGGTGTCGCTCCTCCCCCTCCTTCACTTCCTCCAACGGCTCCTGTGGGCCTCAGCATATTTCAGCACATTAAACCCACACCATCAAACATCCCTTTACACAAAGACACATCCCTCTATACGAATATGGGAATTTTATTATCCCCTTATTTCCAAAAACTTCCTTGATAGTATCACTCTTGTAACACAATTCACAAAGGTCAATTATCCCATCAGTCATTGAACAGCTTGTATTGAGGGAGGAGCTGGCCAAAGTTGACTGTTGACAGAGTTGAACAGGTACTTTGGATCTGTCTTCACTAAGGAGGACACAAACAATCTTCCTGATATAGTAGTGGCCAGAGAATCTGGGGTGACGGAGGAACTGAAGGAAATGGTGTTGGGTAGACTGATGGGACTGAAGGCTGATAAATCCCAGGGGCTGATGGTCTGCATCCCAGGGTACTTAAGGAAGTGGCTCAATAAATCGTGGATGCATTGGTGATAATTTTCCAATGTTCTATAGACTCGGGATCAGTTCCTGTGGATTGGAGGGTAGTTAATGTTATCCCACTTTTTAAGAAAGGCGGGAGAGAGAAAACAGGGAATTATCGACCTGTTAGCCTGACATCGGTGGTGGGGAAGATGCTGGAGTCAATTATAAAAGATGAGATAGCCATAACAGGATCGGTGCGAGTCAGCATGGATTTACGAAGGGGAAATCATGCTTGACTAATCTTCTGGAATTTTTTAAAGATGTAACTAGGAAAATGGACAAGGTAGAGCCAGTGGATGTTGTGTACCAGGACTTTCAGATAGCATTTGATAAGGTCCAACATAGGAGATTAGTGGGCAAAATTAGGGCACATGGTATAGGGGGGTAGAGTGCTGACATGGATAGAGAAGTGGTTGGCAGACAGGAAACAAAGACTAGGGATTAACGGGTCCCTTTCAGAATGGCAGGCAGTGACTAGTGGGGTACCCGCAAGGCTCGGTGCTGGGACCGCAGCTATTTACAATATACATCAATGATTTGGATGATGGGATTCAAAGTAACATTAGCAAATTTGCAGATGACACAAAACTGGGTGGCAGTCTGAACTGTGAGGAGGATGCTATGAGAGTGCAGGGTGAATTGGACAGGTTTGGGGAATGGGCAGATGAAGTTTAATGCGGATAAATGTGAGGTTATCCACTTTTATAGCAAAAGCAGGCAGATTACTATCAAAATGGCGTCAAGTTGGGAAAAGGGGAAGTACAACAGGATCTGGGGGTTCTTGTACATCAGTCTATGAAAGTAAGCATGCAGGACAGCAGGCAGTGAAGAAAGCAAATGGCATGTTGGCCTTTATAACAAGAGGAATCAAATATAGGAGCAAATAGGTCCTTCTGCAGTTGTACAGAGCCCTAGTAAGACCACACCTGGAGTATTGTGTACAATTTTGGTCCCCTAATTTGAGGAAGGACATTCTTGGTATTGAGTGAGTGCAGCGTAGGTTTACAAGGTTAATTCCCGGGATGGCGGGACTGTCATATGCTGAGAGAATGGAGCAGCTGGCCTCTGGAGTTTAGAAGGATGAGAGGGGATCTCATTGAAACATAAGATTGTTAAGGGTTTGGACACGCTAGAGGCAGGAAACATGTTCCCGATGTTGGGGGAGTCCTGAACCAGGGGCCACAGTTTAAGAATAAGGAGTAAAGGGCCTGTCCCACCAGCATGCGATTCCATGCGGTGAGCGCGACCTAACGTGGTCGCTTGAGCTGTCCGCCCTCGCGGAGCCGTATAGAGTTGTGCGGAGCTGGTCCCGACATCACGCGGGGCTCCGAAAAACTGACAGTGTTCAAAAATTCCGCGCCGCAACAGCCTGTCGGCCCGCAGCTGCCTCGACGCATTACGCGCCACCTCACGTCGTGCCTCCGTGACCCTCTCTATATGTGTCTCGGTGACCCTCTCTATATGTTCCTCTGTCCCCCTCTCTGTGTGCCTCCGTGGCCCTCTCTCTGTGTGCCTCCGTGACCCTCTCTATATGTGCCTCCATGGCCCTCTCTATGTGTGCCCCCGTGGCCCTCTATATATGTGCCCCCGTGACCCTCTCTATATGTGCCCCCGTGACCCTCTCTATATGTGCCCCCGTGACCCTCTCTATATGTGCCTCCGTGACCCTCTCTATATGTGCCTCCGTGGCCCTTTCTGTGTGTCCCTCTCTGTCCTTGCGAACTTACCACGGACGTCGCGCCACTCCCCGACCTCCGCGTGGCCCCCGCTGCCGGGGAGGGCGGTTGAGGCGGGTTCTCTGGATGCTTTCAAGAGAGAGCTAGATGGGGCTCTTAAAAATAGCGGAGTCGGGGGATATGGGGAGAAGGCAGGAACGGGGTACTGATTGGGGATGATCAGCCATGATCACATTGAATGGCAGTGCTGGCTCAAAGGGCCGAATGGCCTACTCCTGCACCTATTGTCTATTGTCTATTATCATCTTGCAAACCTTCAGGATGTGGGAGGAAATGTGAGCGCACACAGCCAGAGCCTATGCGCTAACTGGCAGAAAGTGAAAAGTCACACGATTTGCAGATAAGGAAAGAATTAGGCCATTCTGCCCATCAAGTCTACTCCGCCATTCAATCATGGCTGATATATAATTCCCTCGACCCCATTCTCCTACCCGTAATCTGTGACACCAGGTCAATCTGTCAATCTCCACCTTAAAAATATCCATTGACATGCCTCCACCCGTTGCAATGAATTCCACAGATTCACCACCCCAGAATTTGAATCTGAGTTATAATGCCATTTAAATTTCTCTCCTTCCCCCTGTGATAGAATAGACACAACAATAGAATTACGACACAAAGTTGATCTCTTTTTTATAGGGCCCAGCAAATTTGAGACATTCCATGACTATGACATCAAACTATTTTTGCCTTCCATCACCGTGAAGGGCCTGTCCCACTTGCGCGCTTTTTTTCGGCGACTTGCCTGTACCCGTCATAGTCGCAGCAGGTCGCCGAAAATGTTAAAAATGTTGAAAATACAGTGGCAATGCCTGTTTGGTCGTGAGTAGTCACCCAAAGAGTCGTACCTTTTTCTGGTGACCGCTGGATTTTCAACATTTTGAAAAATGTTGGCGGCGTGCTGCGATTATGACGGGTGCTGGCAAGTAGCCAAAAAAAATCAGGTAAGTAGGACAGGCCCTTGAGGAATGTGGGGAATTCGCTGTGGTGGATGCTTATGTTAACTTGTATGTAGTGTGTCTTTTTTACCGTATGGCTGTATGGTAATTTGTATATCACTGTACTTTAATTGGTACATGTTTCAATCAAAGAGCTCTGAAACCATTCTTGACAATTGGCCATCCAGACAGGGCCCTAACTATGGAACATGGATAGGTTTGTCATCGAGCCTGATTCTCATTTGCTAGGCTGATATTTAACCCTCAATTCGTATACATGTGGCATGAAACAAAAAAAGCTAGTCTGAAGTTTCACTGATGCTATCTTGTGTTAAAACGGTTTATTTGTGTACAAGCACTCTGCTCGCTCTCTGCAACTTTAATGTTATTAGCGCTCAATTCTTCACATCAAAAATAAACAACTTCATACTCATGTGGTTAGTGGCTCTGCGTTCTGGCTATTTCATGACCATCCTTAAGTCAGTTAATTTAATGTCTTCTGCTTTTCTCCTGCTTTCATATCCTCTACCTTTTGCTAACATATATCTGTGTGATTGTTGATGAACCCTTTATAAAAATATATATATATTTGCACATTAGCCTCTGTTACTTAGTTCTTTTGAAGTGCATTCTTTTAAAAGCTGTAAGCATTTTGGAATGCCATTGCATTTTTGTGTGCAGTATTAATGGAATGCTTTCACTTCTCTGTTTCAAGAAGCTGGCTAACTGAAGGAAATTGTGACTGAACCAAATTTAGTTTAGTTTAGAGATACAGCATGGAAACAAGCCCTTCAGCTCACCGAGTCTAAATCGAATAGCTATCCTCGTACAGAATGTTGTCTGAAGACGGGTTCTGACCCGAAATGTTACCTATTTTCTCCAGAGATGCTACCTGACCCGCTGAGTTACTCAGGCATTTTGTGTCTATCCCTATACACTAGTTCTATCCTACACACTAGGGACTATTTGTGGAAGCCAATTAACCTACAAGCTTGCATGTCTTTGGAATGTGGGAGAAAACCGGAGCACCTGGGGAAAATCCACACCATAACATGGACAACATTCAAACTCCGTACAGAGAGCACCCGTGGTCAGGATCGAACCTGGGTCTCTGGTGCTGTATAGCAACAACTCTACCACTGCCCTTGTTATAAGTAGAAACAAGGAACTGCAGATGCTGGTTTACCAAAAAATGAAAGTGTTGGAGTAATACAGCAGATCAGGCAGCATCTCGGGAGAACATGGATAGATGATGTTCAGGGTCGAACCATTTATTATAATGTTGAAGAAGGGTCTCGACCCGAAACGTCGCCTATCTCCTTCGCTCCTTAGATGCTGCTGCACCCGCTGAGTTTCTCCAGCTTTTTGTGTACCCCCTATTATAATGTTGAGTTGGTTAGTTAGTTTGTAGGTGACATGAAGCAATAGCAATAGAGGTTCGACATTTGTGCAGACGGGATGCACCGCATGTCTAATGCTCACTAGACGGGCATACTGGCTTGCCAACATCTCCACAGATGCGTTGGCAACAAGCCTTGTCTGAGCAGAGTGCTGCACCTCAGGCAGGGAACCATTTACTTGGCTTGGCAGTGGCCTTCTGTGATCAGAGTGGTGGTTTTCACAGCTTGGGAAGTGTCCTTCACGCCTTAAGACAAGTGGTTTTCACTGCGATGATACGGTAGCTGCCCATCCTTCCTTTGTACGATCTAAGGCCTGATGGGGGTCGTTTAGATTCCCTCGTATTTGCACCCTAGGGAGGCTTTTTTAACACCCATACACGGGGCGTGTTAATACCCGAAGTAGAGTGATGCTGCGGGATGTCGAATATAGGTACTGATGCCGTCACTATTAAAATACACAGCGGGGTATAGTTAGCTACAACAATTGGCGGAGAAATTACAAATGGAGGAGAAGGATCTTTGGGTCCGTCCATAACTAGCTAAAAGTGGCAACATATGTAAATAGAATGGTAAAGAAGGCATATGGTATGTTTGCTTACAATGGTCAGTGCATTGAGTGTAAGAGTCAGGAAGTGAAGATACAGTTTTATAGGACATTGGTTAAGCCGCGTTTAGAGTATTGCATGCAGTTCTGATCACCCCCTCGCAGGAACGATGTGAAGGCTTTGCAAAGGGTGCATTGGTTTACTCGAATTATGCCTGGATTAGGGCCTACAGGCAGAGGTTAGCCAGACTAGGATTGTTTTCTCTGTAATGCTGGAGTTTGAGAGGAGATCTGGTAGAAGTGTATAAAATTATGAGAGGCACAGATAAAGTAGGTGATCAGATCATACACTAGAGAGAATAGCTTGATGGTGAGAGGGGCAAAGTTTAAAGGAGATGTGTGGAGCCAAGGTTTTTGTTTTTTTAAAGGAGTGTTGTGTGTGCCTGGGATGTGTTGCCGGGGGTGGTGGTTGAGGCCGATACAGTAGTGGTGTTTTCCAAACTACTCGATAGGCATATGGATGTTCAGGGACTAGGCAGATATAGATTTGGTCTTGGCATGATGGCACAGATTCTGCGGGCCGAAGGGCCAGTTCTTGTGCGGTATTGTCTAGGACAAATCTGGATTTATTTTCTGCTTTGCGGATGTTCTTGGATTAGCTCAGTAGGTACATTGTGTGTATAGGTGTGGCTATTGTAGGTCCACTGAAGAGGGAGTGGGCGCTTGATTAAGGCATGGAGAAATGTGAATTTGAGAGACTTGTGTGTGAGGGTGCATGAAAGTGAAGGTGCATTATTAAATATGTTGAGCTTTGTTTTTACTAGTATTCATCTGGTTATATTTTTTAATTCGGAAAAGGAATTGGCTGAGTTGTAGCCTTTTCCTTGAATAGCTGGGTTTCTTATTTCAAGGCTGCAGAAGACAAATATTCCTTTTTGTTAAAAGAAATAGAACAGATGTGATTGGATCACAGAAGCCTTTTACTGTTACTTGGCACATTGGGTAAGTAAATTTCGTTCAGACTTGCATTTGTTGGTGTATTTTTGAATGATAATCAAGTCTTTGATTGATTGATATAAAAGTACATACATTTTAGAAGTATGAGGGGGGACCTCATTGAAATATACAGAATAGGAAAGGCTTGGATAGAGTGGATGTGGAGAGGATGTTTCCACTAGTGGGAGAGTCTAGGACTGGAGGTCAGCCTCACAATTGAAGGATGTTATTTTAGGAAGGAGATGAGGAGAAATTTCTTTAGTCAGAGGGTGGTGAATCTGTGAAATTCTTTGCCACAGAAGGCTGTGTAGGCTATCTGGATATATTTAAGAGAGAGAGATTCTTGTTTTGTACCAGTGTCAGTGTTATGGTGAGAAGGCAGGAGAATGGGGTCAGGGAGAGATCGATCAGCCATAATTGAATGACGGAGTAGACTTGGAGGGCCAAATGACCTAATTCTGCTCCTATCACTTATCTTATGATAATGCTTTGGAATAGGTGTGTGCACAGTTTTAATATTGGAAGTTCAAATGTACATTACCTTAATGTAAATTCTTTCATTTTTAAGTAAAATCCCAGTCTAGTTTCATTTATGCCAGTTTTGCCCAACATGCAGAACTGTTCTAATTCAATTTTTGCAGCATTTGATCAAAATTTGCATTAGGATCTCAAATACCCATTCTAAAATATGGTGAGACTTTCCAGGCAGTGAGTTCCATATCCTAGCTATTCGCTAGAAATTATTTTCTCCTCCTTCCCTCTCATATGTGCTCCCTAATCTTGACCGAGACGAACAGATAAATGGATTCCTCTTATTTACTCTGTTTGGGTTCCCCAATTTTATGCATCTTTATCTCCCTTGAGCCCCCTCTATTCAATAAAAATAACTGCCCTGACAGAATTTCCTTGAAACTGTAATTACTAGTTCTAGCATCTCTCTGCATCAATTCACATACAGTTACTCGGCCTTAACAAGCATTATAGCACAATCTCCTTGCTTTCATATTCTCTGCCATAATAAATAAAGGAAAGGATATCATATTTTTAAGCCGTCTTGCCCTATTATTTTGCAAATTGTCCATGGATTCAAGGTCCCAATGTGTCTTTGCCCATCTCCATATTCTTCTGTCTACTTTGTTCCACTTGTTACTTCTCTCTCAGTGCATTCCTTAGACTGATTTAGATTAAAAATCCACCTGCCATTTTTCTGTCCAGATCCACCATTTATTCCTGATGTCAGGTTTTTGCTTTCCTTGTCAACCAGACGTCCAACTTTGTTTGGAATGTTTGTGTCTTAGGAGATGGAGTTAGATGAGAGCTATTTGGTCTGCTATTGTTTAATTACGAGGTTCAAGCTGATTAGATCTGTTTGCATCGTTTAATCTTTGCTTTGATGGAATTTTTACCCCTCCTGTTTCGAAAGAGAGCTTTGCATTCCTGACAAAGTGCATCAGAAGAGCTGCTGCACTCACCTCTGTAGGATTTTGATGTTGGATCACTTGACTTTGTCATGGAGGTCCCAAATTTTGAACTGTTTATGACGAGCATATAATTCACATATTTCTGATATCAATTTTAAGCATGGTATTGAAGATAACTTATCGGGCTACAGCATAAATAGGCTGAAATAATTCCTGGTGTATGTTTATATCACTGATTTAACAGGGGTTCGATGTAAGTTATAATAGACAATCCTCAATTTTACTTTTAACTTCTGGGTATGTTTAAGTCGACTGAATGTTGCAAGGTAGTTACAACATACCGAAGATATTGGAAGGAACAATGCGAACTCTAGAACTGATCTCACTACATAATTGAAGGGAATGTGTTTTTTCATTGTGCTCGGGAATGTGCTCTGCATCTTGCATTTTGTCTGAAGTTGTGTAACTGGTTTTTCATTACTGAATTGGCTACCTTGTTTTTGATTTGACTGGTTTAGTACTGCTATTCCTTAGCAATCTGAGTTTCAGTTTAGTTTATTGTCACGTATACCGAGGTACAGTGAAAAGCTTTTGTTGCGTGCTAACCAGTCATTGGAAAGACTGTACATGGTTCCAATCGACCGATCCACAGTGAACACGTACATGGTAAAGGGAATAACGTTTAGTGCATAGTAGAGCCAATACAATCCAATCAGAGATCGTCCAATGAGGTAGGTAGTCGCTCAGGGCTGCCTCTATTTGTTGATGGGATGGTTCAGTTGCCTGATAATAGCTGGGAATTTTCAATCTTCAGTTATTTTTAAGTAACTGTTAAAACTTGGCATTATTTACTGAATTCTACATTTTACTTTGAATTCAATTCATCGATCTAAAAACCTCCTTAATTCACCAGCACACTCCAATTTTGACCTCTACCATCCTAAATGATCCAAGAAACTTAAGTGCATTTGAAGATCAGCATCTCATTTTCTGACTTGACATTTTACGTCCTTCAGAAATCAATTCAATAATTTTAAATAATTAGCCATTGTATCCCAGTCTTGTATCTCACAGTTCCAGCACTGTTTATTCTCTTGTGCTTCCATTTTAATTAGTTATCTCCTCCAGTTATAGTAATATAGACATCGAAAACATAGAAGAATAGGTGCAGGAGTAGGCCCTTTGAGCCAGTCTATACGATCATGGCTGATAATCTAAAATCTGTACCCCGTTCCTGCTTTTTTCCCCCCATATCCCTTGATATCTTCAGCCTTAAGAGCTAAATCTAACTCTCTTGAAATATCCAGTGAATTGGCCTCCACTGCCTTCTGTGGCTGAAAATTCCACAGATTCACAACACTCTGCGTGAAGATGTTTTTCCTCATTTGAGTCTTAAATGGCCTACCCCTTATTCTTAATCTGTGATCCCTAGTCCTGGACTCCCTCAACATTGGGTGCATTTTCCTACATCTAGCATGTCCAATTATTTTTGAATTGTATATGTTTCTATAAGATCCCCTCTCATCCTTCTGAATTCCAGTGAATGCAAGCCCAGTCGACCCATTATTTCATCATATGTCAGTCCCGCCATCCCAGAAATTAACCTGGTGAACCTATACTGCACTCCCTCAATAGCAATAATGTCCTTCCTCAAATTAGAAGACCAAAATTGCACGGGTCTCACCAGGGCCCTGTACAACTGCAGTAGGACCTCCTTGCTCCTAAACTCAAATCCTCTCGCAATGAAGGCGAACATGTCATGAACTTTCTTCACTGCCTGCTGTACCTGCACACTTACTTTCAGTGACTGATGTACAAGCACACCCAGGTCTCGTTGCACCTCCGTTCTCCTAATCTGACACCATTCAGATAACAATCTGCCTTCCTGTTCTTGCCACCAAAGTGGATAACCTCTCATTTATCCACATAATACTGCATTTGCAATGCATCTGCCCACTCACCCAACCTATCCAAGTCGCGCTGCAGCCTCGTAGCTCACTCTGCCACCCAGCTTTGTGTCATCTGCAAACTTGGAGATGTCACGTTTAATTCCCTCGTCTAAATCATTGATATATATTGTAAATAACTGGAGTCACAGCACGGAGCTTTGCTCTACAAATTTAATGATTGAGGTGATACCCGAGAACTGGAATATTGCAAACTTTTCGTTCTTGTTCATTTAAAATGGAGTGCAGGGTCAAACCTAGTTAGGGAAAAATGACAGTGCTAGAGTAACACAGTTGGTCAAACGGGTGTCTCTGGCGAACATGGATAGGTGACGTTTCAGGTTGGAATCCTTCTTAATTCAGGCTGAAAATTTAAATTTGCAGAGGAGATTCAGTAGAATGATTTCGGGAATGAAGGACTTCAGTTTCCGATAATTTTACAACATTTTAGAAACATTTAGATAGACTGGCACTTGAATTACAGAGGTGTAGAAGGCTGCGGATAAATTATGCCAGTATAGATGAGTACAGTTGTTGGCATGGACTTGATGGGCCAAAGGACCTGCTTCTATGCTGTTCCACTCCATGATTCTCGGCTAGAGTAGGCTATGTGATGGTCACATTGAGGTATTTCAAATGATGATGGATACAGGCAGAGGAGGAGAAAACATTATCTTGCCTTAGACATCACGAACTAATTGTGGAAAGAAGGTGATTGGAAAAAGTAACTCGGGGGGGGGGGGGGGGGGGGGGGGGGGGGAATAGGTTTAAATTTTGTGAGTGTGCATGAAGGAACTGCAGATGCTGGTTTAAACCAAAGATAGACACAAACTGCTGGAGTAACTCAACAGTGCAGGCAGCATCCCTGGAGAGAAGGAATGGGTGACGTTCATAAAATGCTGGAGTAACTCAGCGAGACAAAACATTGCAAGTGGTTATCTAAAATGCATGGACAGGGATAATGATGGGAGCAGATTAAGTTGAGTTTTTAAAAAGGACCTCCTTAATTAAAGGAATTTGAAGGGCGAAGGGGAGGATACTGGTGGGGTGTCTAGCTGGATTGCTCTTACATCGAGCTAGCATGGGCGAATTGGCCTCCCGTTTATTGTATAACCATTCTGATTTTCTGCTCTTTCAGCTGCCACCCCTACCAATAATGTCATTGAATCTCTCCTGATTTCCACCCACTATGATTCAAAAGAGTGAAAATCTGAATGTTACCAAAATTGATGGATTTTGACCATTAGGGACAATTTGAACAGGCCTCTACTCTTTTTCTGTAGAAGAACAGAAGACAAGGGTACCTTTCCAAAATTATGAAGGTCTTTTCTAGAATAGACCAAGCGACGATGTTTCTAACAGTGGAGAAGGACCAGTCTTGGGTTCACTATTTGTGATAATCACAAAAGCATCCATTACGGAGTTGAGGAGAAATATTATTATGTTTGAATTTAGTGTATTGTCACGTGTAACGAGGTACAGTGAAAAGCTTTTGTTGCGTAATGAATGTGGATCTCACCTCCTTAAGTATAATTGAAATAAAGCGTGGATACATTCAGTGAAAAGCTACAGTAGGTCAAAGTGACAGAAAGGAACAAAGAGTCAAGAGAGTTTATTGTCATGTGTCCCTCCCAGATAGGACAATGCAATTCTTGCTTTGCTTCAGCACAACAGGATATTGTAGTCATAAATACATTGGTGAGATTTGATGAAAAGGTGAAAGATGAAAAGGAGGCAAAAATCATGTTAATATATTTACAGCATTTGTTTTGCAAATTGTTCATTTAGCATGCTGTGGTAATTGAACACAATGTCTACACTCTGCATTTGGATTCGCTGTCTTGTCCTAATTCAACATGCCTGGTGATCATTTTATCCTGCCGGATACGGTCACATCCCTAACACATTCCACAGTGTTAGGGATGTGAGCCTTATGCTTCTCCTGAACATTAGCATGAAACTTTCACCTCGTGTCTCTTCAATTCATCCAGCCAAAATTTCGCCTCGGTTTCCAAACACACGGTTTCATTCTTGCATTATCCAACGTAAGAATGCCTCTTTCCAGGATGCCTGGTACTCTAATTTGCCTGTAATTATATCTCTTCACATTCCAAGCCTGTGCATTTTGTCATTTTGTTCTTGTTTCTTTCCGTGGGAATTGCCTCTTTACAGTGGCTCTTGTTTATCGTTCCTGAGTTTTTCTTAACGGAATTTCTGTGTTGAACTGCCACAGTCTTTCTGATGAAAGGGCTTGTGAATTTTCTTTTTAGTGGCTTCCTAGAACATTTAACAATCTGGGCTTGATCATGGGGGCAAGTACTACAGCCAATCGATCGCCTACACTCAAATTCAATTCCAGAATCTTTAATTTCATGTTAGTATGACGAATGTTGGTCTCTGGATTGTTAATCCAAACCTCCTGGGTTACTAGTTTGGCAACTTCATCACTGTATGACCATTCCTTATGTTATGTCATTATGGAGCGGTCTCTTTCCTGATCTGTTATGTTATTTTTCATTGCTAAAGTTACAGCAAAGATACCACAGAGTCAAGTGTCGAGTGTAACAACAATGTCTAAACTTTTCAATGTCCAACTTTTAATTACTGTTACTACTCGGGGATGTGGTGGAGATATAGTTTACATACTAACAGATAGCAAAGGCGAATCTTCCACTCGTCGTTTCTTGATTAATTGGTCTTTTATTGAAGTAATACCAAACAAAGAAATAATCCATGACTTTCCGTTCTTACTAGATGTTCCATCCGTGTCACATATAATGGTGTGAGAGTGTCTTCTTGCAAGAGTGTGGCGTCTCGTGGTAAAAAACTATTTTCTCCCGAGGCTAAACTAAAATCCCAATCCCCGAGTGCGCTAGCCTCCTAAATTCTAGACACCCCCTTCTACGCATATAAACCCGCCCACAAGCTAGAAAGAAGATACAGAAAATACTAGCAGTAACTAACCTAAGCATCCTACAAAGAGTGTTTAATTGTCATATGCACTGACAACAGAGCAATTAAATTCTTACTTGCGACAGTTTAACAGTATGGTGTGTGCAGGGGGATGAAAACTTGAGGGCAATCCAATCCAAAATAAATTAAACTGTTATAAGGATTATTATTCTACAATTGGTTTCAAGCTATAAACTCTAATCAATGTCAGATCAGCGCAGGTCTCGTTTATGAGTTTTCTGATGCAAGTTTGGAAGAATACCAGTGTAGTTAACGTACAAATTGGCTGAACTCCATACAGTGCTTTTACTCTGACTACATTTTCAATCCAGTCTCTGAACACTGAAATAATGATGCCCACGGTAGAGAAACTCAGCGGGGGTGAGGCAGCATCTATGGAGCGAAGGAAATGGGCGACGTTTCGGGCCGAAACCCTTCTTCAGACTGATGGAGGGTGGGGTGGGGGGGGGGGGGGGGGGGGGGGGGGGGGGGGGGGGGGGGGGGGAAGAAAGGAAGGGGAGTAGCCCGAGGGCTGAGGGAGAGCTGAGAAGGGGAGGAAACAGCAAGGGCTACTGGAAATTGGAGAAGTCAATGTTCAAGCCGCTGGAGTGCAGACTGCCCACGTGACCATGTCCTTCCATTTCATGTTTCGTCATATATTGTCATACCTCTTTTGTCCACAGATATTAACTATTATCTTTGCCTGAGAGCAATGTGTGCTTTTAATCCTGCAAAGAATGGATGGTGTAGCATCAAGCTAAATCCCCTAGTTCTATTCTTCTGACATTATTTCATTTGCTTTGCAGTCATTGTAAGAATAGTAAAATTCTGACATTTTTAGAACATTTGTTTTAAAGCTGTTAATATTTCCAATTCACTTCCGAGTCCAAGCTGCCATTGTCTAATCTGGAGGAGACTTGTTCCCAACACATTTGGTGTTGTTTATCAAGATGCCAGCAAGTAGATTTTGATAACTTGAACGCAAGCCATTTAGAATTCTTTGAATACTTGCTGTGGAAAAAAATGCACAAGCTAATTCAGCCAATGTGTAGAAACAAAGAACTGCAGATTCTGGTTAAGGACGCACACAGTGCTGGAGTAACTTAGCAGGTCAGGCAGCATCTCTGGAGAACATGGATAGGTGACGTTTCGTGTGGCGACCCTTCTTCAGACATCTTCAGTAATTGAACCATCTGTGTGAGACGAGGGCAATGAGACAAATAGGTTGTTTGAAGAAGTGGCTGGATTCGATCATCGGTGATCTATACCTAACTCTATAATGGTTACATAAAATGTTGGCACACATTTCAGAATTGTTTGTATTACTTTTCTCCAAGGTGTGTCTAAATGTAGCATATATCTTGAGGAAGGATCTTGTTGAAGAATTCAACATAGAGTGAAAACATGTAAACCAAGGGCTTCTATTTGTTTCCAACGGTGTAACTTTGGGTGTTTCTGTGGCTGCAAGCAATACTCCAGGGTGGCGTGCTACTGCCCACGTGGCAGGGTCAAGGATATCTCGGAACGGATTTGGAACATTCTGGAAGCGATAGGCGAGAGCAGCCGGGGCCATAGTCTATTATTACAAAGAGTTGGGTAGGAAGAAATGTGATCCTGACGCACAAATCTAAGCTGTGAGATAATGTTTAAAAAGCAAAACCTCAAGGTTTGTAACCTCAGGATTGCTCCCCACCACATGCCATGTGCTGGTGAGTGTAGAAATAGGATAGGACTGATGCGTGTCAAAACAACAGACTGACCGACATCTACTACAAACCCACGGACTCCCATGGTTATCTGGACTACACTTCTTCCCACCCTGCTTCCAGTAAGGACTCTATCCCCTACTCCCAATTCCTCCGTCTACGCCGCATCTGCACCCAGGATGAGGTGTTCCAAACCAGGACATCGGAGATGTCCTCATTCTTTAGGGAACGGGGGTTCCCCTCTTCGACTATAGATGAGGCTCTCACCAGGGTCTCTTCTATATCCCGCTCTGTTCTCACTCCCCATCCTTCCCACTCGTAACAAGGACAAGAGTCCCCCTTGTCCTCAACTTCCACCCTACCAGCCGTCACATACAACAAATAATCCTCCGACATTTTCACCATCTCCAACGGGATCCCACCACTGGCCACATCTTCCCATCTCCTCCCCTTTCGGCTTTCTGCAGAGACCTCTCCCTCCGTAACTCCCTGGTCAATTTGTCCCTTCCCACCCAAACCACCCCCTCTCCTGGCACTTTCCCTTGCAACCGCAAGAAATGCTACACTTTATGCTATACCTCCCCCTCTTGGACTCCATCCAAGGACCCAAGCAGTTGTTCAAGGGCCGACAGCGGTTCACCTGCACCTCCTCCAACCTCATCTATTGCATCCACTGCTCTAAGTGTCAACTGCTCTACATCGGTGAGACCATGCGCAGGTTTGGTGATCGCTTCACCCCACACCTCTGCACAGATCGCATTAACCAACCCGATCTCCCGGTGGCTCAGCACTTCAACTCTCCCTCCCATTCCGAATCCGACCTTTCTGTCCTGGGCCGCCTCCGTGACCAGAGTGAGTCCCACCGCAAATTGGAGGAGCAGCACCTCATATTTTGCTTGGGTAGTTTACACCCCAGCGGTATGAACATTGACTTCTCCAATTTCAGGTAGTCCTTGCTTTCTCCCTCCTTGCCCTCCCCTTCCCAGCTCTCCCACAGCCCACTGTCTTCGCCTCTTCCTTTCTTCTTCCCGCCCCCCCTCCGCCTCTACATCAGTCTGAAGAAGGGTCACGACCCGAAACATCACCTATTCCTTTGCTCCATAGATGCTGCCTCACCCCGCTGAGTTTCTCCAGCATTTTTGTCTACCTTCGATTTTTCCAGCATCTGCAGTTCTTTCTTAAACAATGTGTGCCGAAGATCTGTGTGAGGGGAACTTCAGCTTTTGAATTACTGTGATCTCTTCTGGGGCCTCAGCATGGGTTGCATCAGAACTGAAGGAAGAGAAAGGGTAATCGATATCCTTGCAGAGAGATTTGCTAGTGCTACTGAGAACAGTTTAAACTAGTTTGGCACTGGTGAGATCTAGAATAGCAGGTAGGGAAGTTGACATACAAAATGGAACATGAAGGTCCAGTGAGGAGAGCAGACAAGAGACGAGGGCATGAATGAGATGGCAAGTAGTTTGAACTGCATTTACATCGCAGGTAAGACAGATGAGCTGAGAAAGTGGATCAGCACATAGGATTATGATATTGTTACAAACGCAGCAAGGTTGCTGAGGAAAGAGCAGGTTAAAAGTATGTGGCAGCAGCTCTGGGATTGAGATGTGAGAAGGAGTTCGTTCAGGAGTCCAATAGCAATAGGAAAGCTGTTCTTGACTCTGGACATCCAAGCTTTCAGGCACTTACATCTTCTCCCAGAATATAGAAGAGAGTAATGAGACTCGTTAGGGTGGCAGGAACCCTTGACGACACTTCCTGATACAACGCCCCATGAAGATGAACTGGAAGGAAAAGGATCTTTTTATGGATTGGACTGTCTTTGCCGCTTTGTGCAGGTTCAGATGATCAAGAGGAGAGCATTAGTATACCAGACTGGGATGCACCCTGTCAAAATACTTAGTTTAGCACATCTGGAGAAGTTTGGGAGAATCCTCAAGGATATGTTGAATCTGCTCGGATGCCTAAGAAAGTAAATACAATGATACGCTTTCTTGATCACTGCATGAAGGGACCGGGATGAATTGCTGGTGATGGAGTTGCTTCGAACCTGGAGCTGTCTACGTCTCTACAACAGCTCTGTTGATGAGGCTAGGGTTGTGTCATCTCTTGCTTCCTTGGGTCGCAACCAACTCTTGTGCCTCACTGGTGTTAAGGGTTAGGCTGTGACCCTGACACCATGATAGCGGAGTCGAGATATGGGGAGAAGGCAGGAACGGGGTACTGATTTGGGGATGATCAGCCATGAACACATTGAATGGCGGTGCTGGCTCGAGGCGCCGAATGGCCTACTCCTGCACCTATTGTCTATGATATTCAATTTTCAGTCTCTTTCCTAAACTTCGTCTCAGCATTGTTGCAGCTCTTGTCAATAACAGCAGTTTCATGAATGAGCTTAAAGATTGAGTGTGAAGAAGGGTCTCGGCCCGAAACGTCACCTATTCCTTCGCTCCAGAGATGCTGCCTGACCCGCTGAGTTTCTCCAGCATTTATGTCTACCTAAAGATTGAGTTGGTGTTACACTTGGCTACTTGGGTGCACACGGACTCAGCACAGTGCTGAGGGTCAGGGTATAAGAAATGTTTGACCTCTCTGCAATGGCTACAAGCTGTCATGCTGAGTATTTCCAGTTTATTGCTTACATGGCGATTTATCTACTTTCAAAGATGCTGAATAGTTTAATATTTTCTCGAATTTCACAATTACAATATCTTCCTACCCACTGCGTAGACCGATGCAAATAGGGATGTTGATTACCCCGCGAACATTGATTTGACTGGAAACAGTCATTCTGCTGCCAATGTCGTGTAGGTGAGAGCCCCCCCCATAAGCAGGGAACTCGGTGGCATGTAACTCCCTATGCCTCTCCTTAGCTGGTTCAGATGCCAGGTTTAAGTAAGTAAGTTTGTTTATTGGCCAAGTATTCACATACAAGGAATTTGCCTTAGTGCTCCGCCCACAAGTCACAACGTGACATACAGTGACAGTTTCGAATGACTCAGAAAACACTAAACATTAATAATAATAAAACATTAATGATAAAACTCCATTGGTCAAGCATGTGAACCAACAGAATACCAGATCAAAGGGAGACTACAGATTTCTGGCTGTTGAGTAGAGCAGCTACTCGTGGACAAACTTGCAAACCTCCAGCATTCTGGACTCTAAGAGGCTAGCACATTCCACACAGCAGCACCCGAGTTCATGTTAGAACGATGGTGTCCGACCCAGGTGACTATTTGTATGCTGGCCACAGAGACAGATGTACAAACTTGTATTACACTCGCTCCACACTCAAATCCGTATTCCTACAGCAACATTTCTTATTTTAACTATGATCATCTTAAACTCCCCTCAGATCTGTTGAAAACGCACACCACCAGATTCAGGGACAGCTTCTTCCCACCTGTTATCAGGCAAATGAATCGTTCTAACGCAACCAGAGAGCAGTGCTGAACTACTATCTACCTCTTTGGTGACCCTCAGACTACACTTGATTTGACTTAGCTAGCTTAAAAGCCCTGTCGCACTGTACGAGTTCATTCAAAGAGTTCTCCCGAGTTTGCCCTGGTTCGAACTCGGAGATTTCCGGTAATAGCCGCTCGTCGGTATTTCCGGTAATAGCCGCTCTCGTGGACATTTTTCAACATGTTGAAAAATCTTCACGAGTCTTCCCGAGTCTTACCTCGTTTCCCGAGTATCTGCCGTAAGCATTACGGGCCGCTAAGAGACGTCCTGAGCTCCGACGTACCCACTACGTTCATTCTACGTGCTTACCACGAGTTTGATTTTTTTTTTACTCGAGAGAGCTCTTGAATGAACTTGTTCAGTGGGACAGGGCTTTTACCTTGCACTAAACGTTATTCCCCTATTATGTATCTGTACTGTAAATGGTTCGATTGTAATCATGTATTGTCTTTCTGCTGGCTGGTTAGCACGCAGCAAAGGTTTTTCACTGTACCTGATAATGAACTAACAATAAACGAAACTGAAACTAAAACAGCATTCAGTAGCACACAAAAGAAACACCCTCCCCCTGAAACATCCTTATAAGTTTTAAAAATAGATGCAAAATGCTGGAGTAACTCAGCGGGATCCACAGCATCTCTGAAGAGATGGGATTGGTAACGTTTCGGGTCGAAACCCTTCTTCAGACTTTACTCCAGCATTTTGCGTCTATCTTCGATTTAAACCAGCATCTGTAGTTCTTTCCCATAGACTTATAAGTTTTGAAATTAGTCATTAGCCTCTTACCTGACTGTGCCAGCTTAAAAAATGATTTTTAAGACTAACAGAAAGAGGGAATCAAAAATACGAATTAAATCTTTAAAATTAAAATTTTAAAATAACGTGGCCACCCTTTTAAAATTAAAAACTTGCTGAGCTATGCTAAAGTATTTTTTAAGAAGGGGACTTACTCTCCCCACATGTTTCATTTTTGCAGACTTCTAATTCCCATTAAATTAGGTGAGATCGCAGCACAATGCAGTTTCTGGGAGATCTCTCTAATGTAAATGGCATGAAATCTCAGGAGTATGTCTTATTTTATCTGAATGTAATAGAGGACAGCCAAATTATTATCCTGGTGGCTGCTCTCAGCACGTTTCAGTTCTGGTTTAAATAGGCAAGGAATAGCTTAATTTAACGCCAACTGTTTCCAAATGTATGTCGACGAGTACGCTTTTTAAAGTGAATGCTGATGTAAAATGTGATGAACGTGCCAAATTGAAGAATTGAAGGTTGTAAAAAATTTTCACGTGCCCTCTACATTTCCCTTAATGGATAGCTGGCTCTGCTTTTTTCTTTACAGCAACATGAACCGTGAAGATAGAAATGTACTACGAATGAAAGAACGAGAGCGGAGAAATCAAGGAATTCAGCAGAATGAAGAGACTTTCCCTGGAAATTCCCCTCTCTTTGCTGAGCCGTATAAAGTACAGGTACAGTAAATATGGGTGAGCAAAGCTAATAATTATCCTTAAATAATTTAGTGAGGGCAAGATTCAAAGTCACTTGTCCTCTTCCTTTGTGACTCTAAATTGATCATTTTTGACAAAAACCAAACCTGAGGTTGACCTAGTCAGTAACTCCCAGTTATTGTTAAGATGGTTCTCGGTTTAGCTACAAAAAAATGCACCGTATTCGCGTCGTTTCTATATGCCATGAGGTGCTTACTCTAACGTGGTTCACTTAGAAATATGGTGTGTGGAAAAATTTAGCAGTGATTGGGGAAACTTGCACAGGCACTGGAAATTGAAATCTTGCCAGTGAGAATCTGATAACTTTAATCTTTTCTGCGTTGAGATATATTTTTCATGTACTTGTAAATTTCTCTGCGTCTAATCCAGAGGTACATGCTGTGCCAAGGGCAATCCACCATCCCATTTGACATTTCTCTCATCCATCAACTTAAACTGCAACTACAAGTTGCTCTCTGTTCTTTAGATACCTTATCTCAAGCTTGATTCTGAACATGAAAGGAATGGCTGATTTTGTTTTTAATTCTGCATCATTCAGTAGTGAACTCAAATACCAAAGCTGTTGGGCACAGCCTTTAGATAGAAAGGCCAGATTGAAAATCTGATCCGATTTGAGGATCACTCATAAACGTGGAGATCCTAAAGTTTTTGACAGGCCTCTTCCAGCATTCGACTCCGAGTCCACTGATGGAGCACTAGCTTGTTGTATGTCCCCAACAGTTACACTGCAAATTCTAATGCAGGTTTAGCAATTTCTTTCATTTTGGTGGAAAGTAAGGGCTTTGCCTTTTTAAAGGAATTGAGTAAACTGAGAAACTGGGAATGTAAATTGAGAAACTGAGTTTATTGTGTAGGAAGGAACTGCAGATGCTAGCTTAAACCGAAGGTAGACACAAGTTGCTGGAGTAACTCAGTAGGACAGGCAGCATCTCTGGAGAGAACCGAAGATAGACACAAAATGCTAGAGTAACTCAGTGGGACAGGCGGCATCTCTGGAGAGAACCGAAGATAGACACTAAATGCTGGGGTAACTCAAAACTCCATTTCTCTCCAGAGATGCTGCCTGTCCCGCGAGTTACTCCAGCATTTTGTGTCTTTCTTCGTTTTCAACCAGCATCTGCAGTTCCTTCCTTCAGAAAGTTTTTTTTCTTTCCCGGGAGAAATTATTTCCATTAAACACTGCAGTTACATGTTGAGATTTATGGTTTTCTAGATATCTGCCCTTGGGAATTTAATTGACTCTGTAAGCTGAGCCATGACGGGAGCAGAAGCAGAATTCAGCATTCATAAATTAAAAATTATAGATTAAGAAATTAAAGTTTGTACTAATCAAATCCTGATTGCACATGGAAATTTACATTTCAGAAAAATTGAGTTTAGGATCATAAATATCTAAGCAACTCAGAAAAATGATTTTTGTTTAACTTGGCTGTAATGCTTAAATCTACCAACTATTTTTTGAAATAAGTTTTCATAAATTTCCTATTTTATTCTCTAAGAATTTAACTTTTTGAGGAACTGTCCCCTACAGAATTTCCAAAGTTGATTCCCCCCCCCCCCCCCCCCCCCCCCCCCCCCCCACCCCCACCCCCCCACTTTACCCTGATATTTTTTAGATTGAGAAGAGTGGGTGGATGTGGGAACGGTGCTTATGATGTTGGCTGGGAGATAATATTTTGGACATTTGAGGTGGAATATTTGCTTTCTGAGTTGCTTAGATATTTATGCTCCTAAACTCAATTATGTATTTAAATAAGTGTGCAAACAAAAAAGAATATCTAAGTAACTTGGGAAGCAAATATTCCCACTAAAACGTTCAAAATGCCTGGGATCCTGGATATGTTATCTCCCAGCCAGCGTCAGAAGCATCGCTCCGACATCCAATATCAATGCTCTTTAATAAATTCTAACCACATCACACAGTTCACGTTAAAAACCATGCTGACCCTTTAATGATTTATCATCCTTTGAGTCCTGACGTTGCCCCAGCTTCATTTGAAATGGTGATGGACATAATTATTCATACCTGCTATTGTCATTGTTCACAATGGTGCAGCCTTATGATTAAATGTCATTGTTACACTCGAAGTCGACTAAAATATATATATTTTTTCAAAACAGGGGCGAACAGAAGATAAACTTTCCAGCAGAATCCAGAGCATGTTGGGAAACTATGATGAAATGAAAGACTATATAGGAGACAGACCTATTCAAAAGTTCATTGACATACCCAAAGGGACAGTTTCATCAACTACAGATGAGAAATCTGATCAAGCTTTCTTTGCAGAGCATAGGCACAGCGCATCTCACCAAAGCAGTAAGTGGACTCCAGTGGGTCCAGCAACTTCTGCCCCTAGTACTTCATCGCAGTCACAAAAGAGATCAAGTTCGGGGTTGCCGAGCAGCCATGGCAGTGGCCAAAGACATGGCGGTAGCAGCAGCAATACTGGGAGCAGCAGCAGCCAGCGACACGACCGTGATTCACACAGTAGCAATCGTAAGAGAAGTGGGCAACATGGATCTGAACACTCAAAGTCCCATTCAGTCAGTCCGGCAAAACCACCTGCAGTTTCTTCATCTTTAAGTTCTAGTCATTCCAGGTCTCAAGGAAGTGAGCACCATAGTAAAGAGCGCCATCGGTCAAAATCTCCCCGGGACCTGGATGCTACCTGGGACTCTCCGTCACGTGTTCATACCTTTCCTGCTAGTGGGCAGCATACTTCACAATCTTTCACTCCTGCATTGATGTCCAAGCCCAGCTCAATGATACAGAAGCCCACTGCATATGTAAGGCCCATGGATGGACAGGATCAAGCACCTAATGAATCAGTAGAACCTAAGATTCCTTCTGAGCATTATGGTAGCCAGCCTCATGGGAGCAGTCTGGCTGAAATGAAGTCCGGCAACAAAGTGCTACTTTCAAAACTGAAAATCCCATCTCAATCAGTGGAGGTAAGCAAATTGTCTCAAAGTTCAGAAGATTAAAAGTATTACTATTGTCTGCTGAAGTTGCATGAAACTCTCCATAGTGTTAAAGGGCAGTCTCGTAGAATGAGGTTTAAGTGTTTTTGGTCATTACAGAGTTTTTTAATGTTATTGATGGACCAACTAGATGTCACGGGCTGTCGAATATAGAAATTCTTATTTCGTTAGCAACATCAGTTCCATAGAATAGCTTATCAAGCACTGACTGCAGCTCGTACAGATATGCAAGGAGATGAAGAATGTTGAACGCTTCCTAATTGAAAACACAGAATGAATGTACTATTTTGATATTGCAGAGAGCTAATCCTCAGCGGTTCCAGAGAACTCCGTCGTTTCTGTCCTGTGCTTTCCAATCTATTTTTCCTGTCACCCTGATTTGTGGCAAATATTTCCTCCGCCGTTTATTGCAACAAATCATCTCTTGGGCTGTTTCTGTAATAGACATCTTTATAGCAATGGGTTGTTAATTAACCTTCTCCCTTCTGGATAGAGCAATGATAAGGACTTGGAGAGGTTTGTTACCGTTTAACTGTCAGATCAAATTGTCAACTGTATATTAAGTAATCATTCATGACAGCTCTTGGCAACACTCAATAAGGCTATCTACAGTGAATCTCTTACCTAAATCTCCATTTAATTAGGGCACATCTATCTTTTTGATGCATTGGAGTCTAATACTTTTTAAAGTGCACGCTGTAAAATTTGTAAATCATGATAGTCCAGGATTTGGCCACTACGATCATTTGCACCCAGCTACCTTATAGCTTGCTGGTTCCTGGCCTCCTGTGCCATGCATCCTCCTAGTTTTCTGGGTGCCCACCCATGTACCCCCATCCTTTGCCTTCCTGCTCACTGGGGTCCCACTTCTCATGCCATCCCGTAACATCCAGTTACCGCACCACACCCTTCCTACTTGCTGGGGACCCCATTAACCTTACCGGTTCTCACAGAATGTATTATAATCTTGTCATGTCTTTAAAATGGAAATGACGTCCAATAATGGGGAACATCTAATAGGTCTGGCACCACCAATGTTTGGACTGTGCCAGATTATTAAAGTTTTACTTATTGTAACTAAACAAACAAAATCAAAATATGACCCTTGTGCTGCTGTTTCAGTCAAGCCATTAAGTAAATGATGAAATAAAATAGAATATTTCAGTTGAGGTGCAGCTTTTATTGTCCAACCCAGTGTTGGAATTCGAGAAGTTGTGCAATAATCAAGTCATCACTTCCTTTGTACCCCACTTTGTAATCACTAAATGAAATAACCGCGTAGGCTTTCTAATGTAGTATTGGTAAGAGCAATTGAACATTTAATTGTTTGTTCATTTGATTCCACTTCCACAGTTGTATAAATTAGCCCCTTCTTTGTAAACTAGAATCTAAAGCTCTTCCTTGCTTGCACCATATTCGTTCTGATCACAAATTGTTGTTATTACCAGCTATTGTGCTCCTTGTAATCCAAGTAAATAACAGTGCCACCAGCTGATGCCCTGACCAGAAAAAGATATTCTTCTGTTTATGCCAGATTCAGAGTTTATTCCCAAATCGTTGGAATATCGCTGAGTGAATACACAAAACTGCTGATTTTTACTGAAACCTTTTTTGTTGTAATTCTCTACTGCATCGTGTTAAATTACTTTTGATAGAGTTAACAGTAGTAATAGCTGCAATCGAGCAATAATATCTGCGTTTTCAGCATTGTGCTCAACCAGGTACAAAAGCAAATGCCAAACTATTCCAGTAGGCAGACTGTTGTACTGTCGGGCATTCGGCATCCTTGGGGAACAGAGTGGCAGTTGCTTGAGAATTGTTCAAAATACCATGCTGGCATTATGTGTGTAAGCCTTCGAATAAATTTCCCAACTATGTCGTATCTTTAGCCTTTTAAATAACAAGATTTTACATTGCAATTTTACTTGCATTCTGGACAGCATGATTGTAAACCTTTATATTACATTTTTTATAAGCGTTTTACAAAAGTAAAACGCTTAATACTTAGAAAAAAATCTGCTGTTGCATGAGAATTCCCGCTGCATAAATACCAGATAAATAAGTTTTCTGTATTTTAATATTAATATATTATTGTATTAATAAATAACCATCATCAAAACAGTAACATAAAGAGTGAAGGTAGACAAAAGTGCTGGAAAAACTCAGCAGGTGCAGCAGCATCTATGGAGCGAAGGAAATAGGCAATGTTTCGGGCCTATTTCCTTCGCTCCATAGATGCTGCCACACGCTGTTTCTCCAGCACTTTTGTCTACCTTTGATTTGGCTGCATCCGCAGTTCCTTCTTAGACATTAAGAGTGACTAAGGTCTGAAAATGGAGAACTGGGGGGGGGGGGGGGGGGATCAATGGAAAAGAGGGATTTTAATTCCTCATTTAATGTGTACACATTTTCAGCTTTTGACAGTCGATTCGTATCCTCCTCGTCCTCCTCGTAAAGATACTCCCACATTGCAGGCTCGAAGGGCCGAATGGCCTACTCCTGCACCTAATTTCTATGTTAGATGCTCTACTTTGGAACTGTTGCCCTGACCTGAATGTTTTTCTGAAATATTCTCTTCTACAGCATCTAGCTATGCAGATGTGATCGAGCAAATGTACATAGCGAGCATTTGCTCACCCTTTAGCCAAATTACCAAGCAGTGGGCAATTTAGAAATGATTGAATGTAAGAATAATTATTTTGATCTTGCAGGAACTATGAAATCCAAGGGATCTTAATGTTTGTAGATTATTCCCTCAACTATATTGTTTGTGTTTTGGACAGCGTCATGACTTAAGATACATAATAAATATCGTTTCATTCATTTTTTGGGCTCTGAGCATGGAGGCAGGCAATTATTACCCGTCATTTTGTTAAGAAAGGTTATGGGTTGCCCCGGTGAATCACCACAGTCCTCCTCGTAAAGATACTCCCACATTGCAGTTGAGGAAAAGATTCCAAAATTTAGATTCCACTTTAATGGAGAATCAGTGAAATATTTCTAAGACAGGATGGTATTTAAAGTTTTGTCAATTAGAAAATCAAAATCAAAAATCTGCAGGTGTTGGAAATGGGTCGGGCAGCTTCTGTGGAAAGAGAAACGGATACCAGAAAAAAATCGAATGGAGTCTTTGACCTACAATGTTAACTGATACTGCCTGAACTGCCATATTTCCAGTATCTGCTCAGGGGGAGGAGGGGAAACTTGTTTTTTTTCCCACCGTTTTAAAATGTAATTATATTTAATCTAATTTTATTTTGTTAGTAATAATCATGTTCTTAGTGGTTTGGTGTCAGCGTAAAACAGATGTGAAATGGTGAGAAAACATTGATAATAGTGAGAAAAAATTACATTGGTTTCTTCTTGAAATTTTCAGTCTTCTGTCTCCGGTGACGCCAGTTGTGTGGATGAGATTTTAAAGGTATGTCTCGTTTTGATCATGGATAGTAGAATACCTGTTTGGGCCACTTAACATGTTTTTTATCCCTCCCCTTTTATTCCTTTCTTTTCCAAAGTCCTTGTTTTATTCTTGGGAGTAATGATCATAATGAATAATGATACAATACTAGAAGCCCCTTGATTATTTTGGCCACATGCTTCATCTGTCTCCCTCTTCATCTAAGTGCCTGCAGGTTGCTTGGTTGGTTTCTCTTGTGGTTAATTGTGAGCAAGACCACACAATGTTTACACTTGTTCTACATGCATGGGCATGTTTTCCCATTCCTCAGTACTGAGGGAAATTATGCTATTCCCGCTGCTACCCAATTAAGCAAGCATGCTGCTTTGATCAAACTTAGCCGTACAGATCACAGTAAAGAGCTGATGATGTATTTATCCAGTTTAGTTGCACTGAAGTTCCAGTCTTCCTGGCAGTTCGGTAAATATAGTTAGCAACAGGTTGGCAATCCCAGCTGGATCCCCCTGTGAGAATGGTTTAACATTCCTTTAAAGTGGGTGATTCTGTTTTCCCTTTTTTGCTGATCTTTCATGATTTGGTGCAGAGCAGCATTTGTCAATAAAACAAACTAAACCAAATGGAATGAAGGATGGAAAATATGCTTTGTTAATTATAATAAAATCTGTGCCCTATCATAAATGTTGTCTACTTGGTAGGAGGGAGAGAGGAAGCGGGGCATTATAGACCGGTTAGCCTTGCATCAATAGTGGGGAAGATGCTGGAGCCGATTATTGAAGCAGTGTTGTAGCAGCGCATTTGGAAAGCAGTGATTGGATTGGTCAAAGTCAGCAAGTATTTATGAAGGGGAAATCGTGCTTGGCTAATCTTTTGGATTTTTTTGAGGATGTAACAAGTAGAATGGATAAGGGAGAGCCAGTGGATGTGGTGTATCTGGGACTTTCAAAAAGCCTTTGACAAAGTCCCACACAAGAGATTAGTGTGCAAAATTAAAGCACATGGTATTGGGGGTAGGGTATTGACGGACAGAGAACTGGTTGGCAACAGGAAGCAGAGTGCAGGAATTAACGGGTCCATTTCAGAATGGCAGGCAGTGACTAGTGGGGTGCCGCAAGGCTCGGTGCTGGAACCCCAGGTGGTTACAATAGATATTAACGATTTAGACGGGGGAATTAAATGTAACATCTCTAAGTTTGCAGATAACACAAAGCTGGGTGGTAGTGTGAGCTGCGAGGAGGATGCTATGAGGCTGCAGGGTGACGGATAGGTTGGGTGAGTGGGCTGATGCAGTATAATGTGGATAAAAGTGAGGTTATCCACTTTGGTGGCAACAACAGGAAGGCAGATTATTATCTGAATGGTGTCAGATTAGGAAGAGGAGAGGTGCAACGAGTCCTGGGTGGGCTTGTACATCAGTAAACATTCAGGTACAGCAGGCAGTGAAAAACGCTAATGGCATGGTGGCCTTCATTGCGAGAGCATTTGAGTTTGGAAGCAAGGAGGTCCTACTGCAGTTGTACAGGGCCCTGGTGAGACTGCACTTGGAATATTGTGATCAATTTTGGTCTCCTAATTTGAGGAAGGACATTATTGCTATTGAGGGAGTGCAGCGTAGGTTCACCCGGTTATTTCCCGGGATGGCGGGACTGACGTATGACGAAATAATTGGTCGACTGGGCTTGTATTCACTGGAATTTAGAAGGATGAGACGGGATCTTATAGAAACATATACAATTCAAAAATAATTGGACAGGCTAGATGCAGGAAAATGCACCCAATGTTGGGGGAGTCCAGAACTAGGGATCACAGATTAAGAATAAGGGGTAGGCCATTTAAGACTCAAATGAGGAAAAACATCTTCACCCAGAGAGTTGTGAATCTTTGGAATTCTCTGCCACAGAAGGTAGTGGCCAATTCACAGGATGTTTTCAAGAGAGAGTTAGATTTATTAGATTAGATTAGATTCCTTTATTGTCATTCAGACCTTTCGGTCTGAACGAAATTGTTACCATGCAGTCATAACACATAATAAAAAAACAAAACACACAATAAACACATATTTAACATCCACCACAATGAGTTCACCAGGCACCTCCTCACTGTGGTGGAAGGCAAAAGTCTTAAGTCATTGTCTTCATCCCTCCTAGTTCTCCTAGGGTCAGCCAGTGAGTTAAGTTCTCTTAGGGCTATGGGAATCAAGGGATATGAGGAAAAAGCCAGAACGGGGTACTGATTTTGGACGATCAACTATGATTATATTGAATGACGGTGCTGACTCGAAGGGCTGAATGGCCTACTCCTGCACCTATTTTCTATGTTATAATACAAATGCAGCTAAATTTATCTGAGATCATGGAACTGCATAATCAGAGTATGACTGTACCTTATTCTGAGCTTGATTGATCTTCTTTATGATAAAGTCAAAGGTCAGCTTTATCCTTTGGATTCAGTGCGGTTATAATGCGTGATTGCAGATCCGCCTCTGAGACAAGCACACGCTCGCTGGGATCCAGTCTGGATAAATACCGGGAGATTAGTTGGCTGTGCCCAAGTTGGCTCTATGATTTCCATTATAAACATTGGAGAATCCATAACGCAAATTCAGGTTGTAAAATTGCACCAGCAGAGTGGTTATTGATGGTAGGGGGTAATTATAGATTGATTTGTTCAACAACAACAGAATTTACAATGGCAAATGGGGTTAGTTATAGATTTAAATATATGTTAAGTTCCAGGGTGTTCCGTTTTTAAAATTACGTTCCGTTTATAAAATTTAAAACAATTCTTGTTGAAGTAACCTGTTGTGCGGTGTTATCATGTTGCTATCTAACACGGAATAAAATTCTGATCTCTTGCGTTCTGTGTGCTGTAGGAGATGACTCATTCCTGGCCACCACCCCTGACAGCAATTCACACACCATGCAAGGCTGAGCCATCAAAATTTCCATTTCCAACAAAGGTAGGTATCTGTCTTTGCCTCCACGGAAATGGAATATGTGAATCTGGATTCAAATGAAGATTGTATGATGTAAGAACAGAGGTTGTATGATGTAGGAGAGGAAATAAATAAGGTAGATGTGGATGTATGCTGTGGAAAAAGAAGAAAAAGGAGAAATATCAAAGGAACCTTATATAGTAGGTCATAAGAAAAGCATTGCAGAGGAATTCACAATGACACTGAACTTGAGTATGTTCGTATCCTTTTTTTAGTGGTTAATTCTTTGCATGCAACCTGTCAAACCTTAAACTTAACGTGAACTTTCAAATCTAATATGTTTAATTTTGAACAGCTTTTGACTAAAGATAGTCATATCCAAGTTGAGTATGAATATATCTACCAATCTGAATATTTCTACTAATTCATGACTTGAAGGAAACATCAAATTTTAAATGTTATGTACATATCAATTTATATTTAAGATGCTAAGAGTGCAAAACTATCTCGGTAATCAGCTTGAAGAAACTCTGCTACTTTCCATCTTGGTTGAAAATTACTGCAGCTTAGAATTAACCATTGTGTGTTTCTTCTCTCCATTTTCCTTTGTTTCCATGCTGCATCTGATCCTTTTTTTGACCTGCAGCTGCTCTTCCCCACCCACTGACAAGATTCTAGTCTGCATCCAAAGTTCATTTTAACTCTTTTAGGATTCAGGGTCTCTAAATTTCAGAATTGACAGATTTTGGTGAGTGGAAAGTTCATGTTGCTGAGATTAGAAATGTTGTTCACCAAAGTTGTGAGTAACATTTTAAATGAAATGTTGCCATGCCTCTAGTGTTCTTTCATGATCTTTATGAAAAATTCCCAGCAAAATGTGTATTATCTCGACAATAAAGTGCATTCTGAAAGTTTCCTGAATGACAGTAGATTGCAGGGTATGTATTAAAGTTTGGTCACCATATCAGTCAAAGAAGAGTTTGTTCCATTTCCGGTCCATTATTGTTACGGTGCATTTCACATTTTATATTGTCTTTTATTTTTTAGGAATCTCAGCATGTTAACTACAGTGTACAAGGGCAGAGTAAGTATTTGATGCTATTTTAAATGAAATGCTTTCGTTACATGGTGTGACCCTCCCATCAGTAGAACATTTTATCTGGCTTGGATCAACGGGATGGGTGAAGCTTTTTTCCATACCCAAGCTGACATCAAATACGGAATTTCGATTTCATGTTTTGAGAAGCGCGCAAGATAATCAGATATTCTTTGTAACAACAGAAAAGTATCAGAGAAACATACTTTTCATAACTGAACTACATATAGACCTTGCCTCCATCTCTTTAATCATTTTGAAAGAGATGCCCACACATCAACAGGATAATTGTCAATTTGTGTTCAATAAAGCCATGTTATAGGAGATGCATATCTACAGAGCCAAGCATGTCCTGAATTTAGTGACGAGCGTGATTGATCTTCAATGTGTGGGGCATGCTTACTTTTCATCATAGCTACTAAAGTATCAGTTAGAAGACTGCAGTGGTAAAGGTTGAAAATACATAGTCGTAGACCCCATTCAAAACATTTTCAGCTGGCCCTACACTTTTTTAATAGCATTCATCTTTATTTAGTTTCCAAAAATATTTCTTGAATCGGTGACATTCTGACTCCATTAGCATTACTACAATAGACAATAGGTGCAGGAGTCGGCCCTTCGAGCCAGCACCGCCATTCAATGTGATCATGACTGATCATCCCCAATCAGTACCCCGTTCCTGCCTTCTCACCATATCCCCTGACTCCGCTATTTTTAAGAGCCCTATCTAGCTCTCTCTTGAAAGCATCCAGAGAACCTGCCTCCACCGCCCTCTGTGGCAGAGAATCCCACAGACTACTTGATCAAATTGGCCATTTGGTTTTTGAATGATTTTCATTACCAAGCTGCTAGCTGCTTGTTTGATTATAATTATTGCTGGTTGATAGCCTCTTCTACCAAAAATAAATTGGGAATACCAAAGGAACTACTACTCCTCCTCTTATAGTTACAGGTGTCTTCCCTTCCTCTGCCATTCCTGAAGCCGCACATTCTTCTTTCTACCTAAACCAGATTCCACAGCATCTGCATGCTGTTAGATTCTGAGCTGAGCAGCTAAAAGCATGTCAGCTTATTGAGAACTGTCTATATTGAGAACTGTCACCACCTCAATTTAACTTTAGTGAGCAGCTTTTCAACCACAGAGAACAACAAGGCTGCACCAGATCACACAGTGGCTACAAAGCAAGAGTCATTAGATAGTGACCGATAATGAGAACTATGAGGAGAAAAGTCGCTTCCAAGTTATTGGGACCAGTTTTATTGCCTCAAATATCAATGCAGCTGAGTCAAATTAATTAAATACAGATCAGGCATTGAAACTGGAGCCTGTAGTCCATGGCTCATCCACTGCCTGGTATATTCACTAAGACTAATGGAGCCACAGTCTGGCGTCTTTCAATTGTGTGCAAATTTATTGCGCATAATAGGCTTTAAATTTTGTGGTGGTGATTTAAAAACAAATATAGATTTTAATAGAGGTTTTAATTGCAGAGAGGTACAATTCAGCACCAAAGGCAACCTCCAGCCATCCTCAAACAAAATGGTAAGTAATTTTCATTTCTCTGCTCATTGGGGAAAGCTTTTTGAATGCATTCTGGAAAAAAAAAAATGGTGTCCTGTTATAAGCATTAAGGGCCTGTCCCAGTTACGCGACTTGCCGGCACCCGTCATAGTCACAGCAGGTCGGCGAAAATGTTCAAGCTGTTGAAAATCCAGCAGCGACCAGAAAAAGGTACGACTCTTTGGGCGACTCCTCACGACCATACAGGCGACATGTCGCGGGGTGACGCCTGTATGGTCGTGAGTAGTCAAGTCAATTCTATTTCTATAACACATTTAAAAACAACTCGTTGACCAAAGTGCTTTACATTAGTGCAGGTACTAACGTGTTGCATACAGTGGTACATAGATCAACATTACATACATAAATACATACATACAGCGCTCCCTCAGAGGACCTCAAGAAAGGCTTGTGAGTAGAAAAAAAGTTTTAAGTCTAGACTTAAAAGAGTTGATGGAGGGGGCAGTTCTGATGGGAAGAGGGATGCTGTTCCACAGTCTAGGTGCTGCATAGTCTAGGTGAGTAGTCGCCCAAAGAGTCGGACCTTTTTCTGGTCGCCGCTGGATTTTGCCAATTTTCGGTGACCTGCTGCGACTATGACGGGTATCGGCAAGTCGCCGGAAAAAAAATCGCATAAGTGGGACCGGCCCTTTAGGTTTACAAGTTCGGGCTGCCATAGCAGCGACTGCGGAGGCCACAATAGGCCTGACTATGGGTGAACGGGGGACGGGACTGGACTTTGCTGCCTTCCCCCACAGTGGGAACCATTGTGGGGGGATGTTTTTATGTTTATTGTTAAATTCTTTAATGTTGTGTCATTATTTTTATTTGTGTGCTGCAATGGCAAGTCAAATTTCACTACACTAATTGGTGTATGTGATAATAAATGTCCTTTGTATCTTGAAGTTCAACACGCACGGGGCAGAGCGGGTGTTGCTTGTCATTTAGCTTTTGTTACCGGGCGGAAGGATATAGTTTAACGACGTGCAATTTGCAGTAGGCCTTGATCTGTGAAACTGGATTTGTTGTAAACTCAACAATACGAATCCAGTTGCTAGTTGCTTGCAGAACTTGACGTTGTGCTGATTGTTTTTGGCGCACGTGGTTATGGAAGGGTGCAAATAATGACATGGTATCAGATGGAAATTTGATTTATTCCCCTCCCCCCTCAAAGTAGTTTTATTTGGTTATTGTCATTTTTAAAGAGCAACAAGGAACTGCAGATGTTGGTTTACAAAATACGCACTGTGCTGGAGTAACTCAGCGGGTCAGGCAGCAACTCTGGCGGACAGGGTTGGGGGCAGTTTTCGGACTGATTGCAATCTCTAGGAAGGAACTGCAGATGCTGGTTTAAACCGAAGAGAGACACAAAAAGCTAGAGTAACTCAGGACAGGCAGCATCTCTGGTGAAAAGGAATGGGTGACGTTTCCATTCTTCTTCAGAAAGGTCTCGACCCGAAACGTTACCCATTCCTTCTCTCCCGAGATGCTGCCTGTCGCGCAGAGTTACTTCAGCTTTTTGTGTCTCTCTTGACCATTGCAATCCCCCATTTGGAAGGACAGTCAAGGGAGATGCTGATAAAGAAAAGCCTTGGATTGCTGCAGTAAATAGAAAGTCAAGGAAGATGGGTTCAATGTTTAGGGTAGTGTTTAGTTTTATCAAGCTGGATAAACAAGACACACTTTCTTTTGCAAAGGCCTCATTAACTAGGAATTTGTTTTTACTTTAACCTTTGGGCAGATTGGACGAGAGTTGAGAGATTAATTTACCCAGTGAATGCCCGAAGGAGTGGTGGGGGCAAAACTTGTAGAACCACCTGGGCGAGCTTTTTGAAGATTAATAACTTGCAAAACTAGGGACCAAAATCCGAAAGTGGAATGAAATTAAAAGCCATTTTTGGCCAGCATCGACCGAATGGTGGCCCTCGCTACCCTGTGTTTCAATGATGAAGAAATTAAGCTTTTGGATGCTTGAATTGCACTCCTCCAGGTTAATCGAGTAATTTGCCACCCCTTGTATCGATGGTGTCATGATATGAGGAGTCATGAGATGAGTCATTCATGGCAGACGATGCAGACTTTAACCTTTTGTAGCCCTGGTCTCATGGCTGGTCATTTATGTTTTGAATCGGTGGTGATTTCCCACCACCATCTTTCCACAGAGGAGATGATACTGATAATGTATTGGGGATATGTTACTCGAATGAGTTGAAGATGGGATTTGAATACAACTCAAATATCCAAATACAGTGTCTGGGGAGTGTGGACTTGGGTTAATTAAGGGCAATAGCATAGCTTTATACTTAATGATTATAGTTTAATTCCTTGTAAATATGTTGCAGCTGTAGTCATTATTAGCTGATGGAAGCCATTGAGATCCCTGGTGACCACATCTACAGTAAGCATCCACAGGCCAAAGGACTTTGGTGCAGGATTCCCAAGAGATCAATTTGCAAGTTGAATCGATAGTAAGGAAGACAAATGCAATGTTAGCAATTATTTCTAGAGGACTAGAATATACAGACAGGAATGTAATGCTAAGGCTTTAAGGCACGGGTCTGTGTTATGAGCCATTTCGGGCCCCATATCTGAGGAGGAGAGTGTTTATGAGAATTAATCTCAGGGATGTTTGGGTCAAAGCATGATGAGCGTTTGACGGGGGGACTGCATTCAAACTTACTGAATAGTGAAAGACTTGGATAGAGTGGATGTGGAGAGGATGTTTCCACTGGTGGAAAAATCTAGGACCAGACGGCACAGTTTCAGTATAAAAGGACATTCCTTTACAAAGGAGATGAGGAGGAATTTCTTTAGTCGGTGGTGATTCTGTGGAATTAATTGCCACAGAGTGTGTAGGCCATTGAGTATTTTAAAGCAGAGATTAATAGATTATTGATTAATAAGGGTGTCAAAGGTTATGGGGAGAAGGCAGAAGAATGGGCTTGAGAGGGAATGATAGACCAGCCATGATTGAATGGCAATGTGGACTCGATAGGCCAAATGGCCTAATTCTGCTCCTGTGACTCACGAATATAAGATTTGTCATCATGAAGCCTGGATTTTGACATAATTAAGCTTTGGTTTTATTTCACATACTTTGTAACATGTTGTTCACCAGTCTAGGTTTGTAAATGTGGATAATATGATTGTTGTTGCTGGGTAAGATCACTTTTAAAATTTACGAGGCAGTTTATTCATTTGTTTATACTCTAGACTTTAAATTAAGCTTTAAAACTATATCTCGTAATGTGATTTTTAAGTTGCATAACTTAGTGCCTTCTTTCTTTTTTAAATAGCTCAGAAAGTGACCAGACTCCTTCAGGGTAAGTCTACTACAAATGGAATTGTTACATGAAACGGGCTTTGTATGCCTTGATCCTTGTTTTTTCGTTGCATACTGATAGGTGGCTTGGACCAAACTTGATGTCTTCGCTATTCAGTTTGACCCATTGTTGGCCTGGGAGTTGCTGCCTTAGTGCCCACTCAGAACTGCTGGTTATTGGAAAATTAGTGACGCGTAGGGTAACCATACTTCCACTGTGATGTCATGGGGCAGTCCCACACCGTGTAACTCTTGATAATCCACTACTCAATTCTGAAATTCCAATGGTTCAGCTTCTGACTCATAGGGGGGTTGTGCATTATGCACGTAGTACTTGCACAGCTAAGTTCACTGGAGAATTTATAATAATACTATAACATTTTTATAAGCAATACAGTCATAAAATGATGCAGTGTGGAAACAGGCCCTTCAACCCAACTTGCCCACACCGGCCAACATGTCCCAGCTACAATAGTCCCACCTGCCTGCGCTTGGTCCATATCCCTCCAAACTTGTCCTATCCATGTACCTGTCTGACCGTTTCTTAAATGTTGGGATAGTCCCAGCCTCAACTAACTCCTCTGACAGCTTGTTCCATACACCCACCACCCGTTGTGTGAAAAGGTTACCCCTCAGATTCCTATTAAATCTTTTCCCCTTCATCTTGAATCCATGTCCTCTGGTCCTTGATTCCCCCCACTCTGGGCAGGAGACTTTGCATCTACCCAATCAATTCCTCTCATGATTTTATACATGTGTTGGGGTATTAAGAGGGATCGCATCAAATAGCCTGGCCTATCCTGCACACCATTCTTTTCACGTTTCCCTTCTGAGCCGTGACTTTTCCAACTTGGTGTGTGAGTGTTCAAATGCTATCTCGAGTAAATGCTGGTAGGATACATAGGTAATGTGGACCGTGCTGTGATCATAATGCAGATTGACAGATCTGTTTCTTTTTGGAATTAACATTTTCATTGGTAACTCGTTACATGTAATCTGTTGTGAGACAGTGTCATTCCAAAATACTTTGAAGGCCTAAACTGAAAGAAATCACTTGCCTGCTACTTATCTGTGCACTTATCTGTGGTGTTTTTCCCGTTCCGGAAAAGCATCAGAAGTATGAACTCGCAGAAGGCAGCAGCGTGGACTTTCACACCTGCAGCATGTGGCAAAGCACCTTTATACCCAACTAAATACTAAGAATATCATCACCTCTGTTGATGACAGGGGTTAGTATTACTGGCAACCCTCGTCTTTAATTGTCCTAGAAGATGGTGGAAAGCCTTGGGTCTTTCCGACATGCCCTGATTGCGAACCAATGAATATGAAAGTACATTGAAACATTTTGTGATATTGGAGGGCGATCTGCAGGTACGGGGATCTTTCTATGGCCTTGTCCTTGACAGTAGAGTTCTTGGTTTAGGAAAGTGTACTGAAAGTGAGTAACTTCAGCCTGGTTTTCACATTGTGTACATATTGGTCACCATTGCCAGTGATAGATAGAGTTGGTGCAATGCCAATTGAATAGACCAGTTTGTCTTCAACTGGATTTTGCTCGTTGAGTGTTGCTGTAGCAGCATCTATCCAGACATGTGGAGGATTGTCCTGTCCAGTCACCCATTCCCCTGCCACTTCTAGATGCTACAAGGCCACAGGAATGCAATTGTAACTATCTTCCATTCAAGATAAAAGGCCGCCCAAATTATGCCCATTCAAATCAGACCAGGAAATGATGGAAACACAATACGCTGAGCTAGGATTATGCATGTCAGGCAACTCCTGTTCAGATTTTGTAATCTCCTTTGATAGGATAGTCTATATTCTATTTGCGTTCGTTTTGTTACTGTAGTTGCTGTGACTGCCTCCATGAAGCTTATCTTTTTCCATAGGATGTTATTTCTTATCTACAAATCTACAGGGGATCACCTAATTTCACTAGAACCCCCCCCCCCCCCCCCCCTGACAACGACTATCATAGAATATAAGCAGAGGCATGGTGTATTTTAATAACTATTACCAGATTTTCTAATTTTTCCCTCGTAATGAATTTTAAATGTGTTAACTTTGGTATTTATTGATGATGGTTCAAGAGGAAAAAAATCAGACCTCTAAATAGAATCTGATCAATGCAACTGACTAGTTTAATTTAATTAATGGTTTAGTATTCAGTACCATTTAGCTTTTGCTGTATTAAATTAGTTTGTGGTATCAACCGTACATGCATAGTTTAAAATAATCCTGTTTACTCAGTCGAGCCCACTTCTGCCTTTTGTATTTTAGAATGAAATGCAACCTTGGGTTTTACATGGATTGTGACTGATCCTTGTCTACCTTCTATCCTCTTTGAATGGATGTTTAATCAGTTTTTGATTTTTTTTTTTACCCCGGACGAAAAGTCCGAACATTTGGTCAACTTATCAACAAATATATTTGTGTTTTCTTGTATTCTACTATACTAGATTGTTCAGGGGGTTTGTTCTGAAATCAAACCTGAATGAACACTACTTTATTGTCACAGTGACATTCTTTGTTTTGCACACACAAGGTATGCAAAGAGTAGCCACATAAAGGGCACCAACAATGTTACAACGTACTACATTTTTTAACACACTCCATTTGTGTCGTCCCCCCCCCCCCCCCCCCCCCCCCCTTTTGTTCTCAGCGGTCCTCCTCTGTTCTCCCTCTAGGTGGCCCCTTCACGCCAGGTCCTCCTTTGTTCTCCCTCACAGCGGTTCCCCTATGTCGGGTCTCCCTTTGTTTGCGGCCACGTGTCCGATTTTGGCACCTACCGCAGACCCGACTTGCTCTTCTGTAAAATGAATCTGGAACATTGTCCATAGAGATCAGTTTCAGTCTGCACGCCTTGCTATATACTCTGGTGCTGATGGAAGTTCTGTTTTTTTATTTTGCGTAGAGTGTTGGAAGAGGACCTCAAACTTAGCAGCAGTGAAGACAGCGATGCAGACCAGGTTTGCCTTCACTCCAGCATTTGTTGTGTGCGAGAACTGGCATTGATATAACATCACATTTTTAGATGAACTTGCCAGAAAAATATAAATAACTTGTGACTGGCTCCTGGAGCACGTTTTGTTTTTCCCTTAAATTTCTCTGAATGGTCTTTTCACTCACCAAAAGCTCGATAGATTTAATGGGTGAAAATGTTGTCATTGTAACAAAAGATATAAAGACAAGAGTTAATGGAAGCAAGGGCAACAATGTGTAAAGGATCACTTGCAGCGGACAGCAAAGGAAAGGAGGAACAAACGACAAGAAATTGAAAACGTGTACCAATATTTATGTGATTTTATGTTGTTAGGTCCAACCTTGCAGATTGTCAAACTATAATGATGCTATGTTACACTATAATGATGCTATGTTAAACTATAATGATGCTTTGGGAGTAATCCAAGCTAATTGAATCTACATTGCAAGTGCACAAATCTGACTGAATTTAACGATGCCTCTAAAGAATTGACTTTCTCTTTTGCAAAAAGTTTAGGAATGTGTTAAAAGAAATTATAGTATAGATCTACCTTCATTTTATGAGTATCTTTGTACTTTATTTTTAGGACTTGGGGAAACAACCTGCAACGGTTACTCCAGAAGGGTAAGTAGTGCTTGTCTGCGTTAATGTCAATCATCACAAGCTTTGGATTAATTCAATCCATGCTACTTTACAATGTGTGACTAAGCCATCTGCTAATAGATTTAGTGAAACTATGATAACATCAGAAACGTAAGATAAAAAAGCGTGGGCATTAGCAAATGTATCCAAATTTTTGTACTGTTACCTAATCACGCCTTCAGTTAAGGTTTTCTGACAGTTTCAGGCGATTTTACATAGAAAATATGCGGAACATTGATAATTTGTCCAACAAATTGTTTAGCCGGCAAGATGTTTGCACAATCTATTCATTTATTGTGAATATAAACATGCCTCCTTTGAAGTTTCTTCAACGATAATTTTGTGAAATATGTTCAATCGTGCATGGCATATTTGCAATTCTTAATTCTTATTTTTTTGCAGCACGTGGTCCTATATACAGAGGACATTATATCAACTTTGTAAAGTTTCTGAACGAAGTTTTAACTGCCTTCCTGAAATGATTTTCTTTTTTTGTTTTCCGGTAGTTCTGAACCTGCCCAGCAAAACAATGAGTGTTTGGAGCCTCCGAGGGCTGACTCGAGCAGCCACAGTGGGTCTGAGAGTAGTTCTGGATCTGATTCAGAAAGTGAGAGTAGCTCGAGTGACAGTGAAGCTAATGAGCCAGCATCTATTTCTCCAGACGTAAGTCGTGAGTTTGATTTTCAACGATCTTTTAAACACATAAAGAAGAGCCCTGTTTGTATTCTTGCAAAGATATTCAAAGGCTTTCCATGAGCATTACTTCACTTAAAACAGAAAATGTTCAAAACAATTACTGGGCCTGGTAGCACTTGTGGATGGAGGCACTAATTTAATGTTTCAAACAGAGCTTTTAACAGAATAATAATAATAATATACTTTTATTGTCATTACACAAAAGTGCAACGAGATTTGGTTTGCAACTCCATCTGATGTCATAACTTAAACGACTAATAAAATTTAGGTTTAGATACCCCGAGAACAAGGTTTGTGAAAAGAACATTAGAGCAGTAAAACAGTCCAAACCAAAACAGACTAAAGTGCAGATGTGTCTGTGCGACGTGACCATCTGAGGGACACAGTCCATGGGGGCGGGAGGCTCTCAGCAGGGCCGGTTCAGAGCAGCTATAGCTATGAAGCTGTTCCTGAGTCTGGAGGTGCGGGCGTAGAAGGCCTTGTAGCGTCTGGCGGAAGGTAGTAGTTCGAACAGTCCATTACAAGGGTGTGAGGAGTCTTTATGGATGCTGCCGGCCTTCCTGAGGCACCGTGTGTGGTTGATGCCCTCCAAGGCTGGTAGCGGTGTCCCAATAATCTGTTGCGCTCTGTGGACGACGCGCTGAAGAGCTCTCCTCGCCGCCTCTGTGCAGCTGAGATACCACACAGAGATGCCATACGTTAGTATGCTCTCTTTGGTGCAGCGGTAGAAGGTCGTCAGCAGCTGTTGGGGCAGACCAGTCCGTTTCAATGTTCTTAGGAAGAACAGTCATTGCTGTGCCTTTTTGACCAGCGCAGCGGTGTTGGTGGACCAAGTGAGGTCCTCTGAGATGTGTGCCCAGAAACTTAAAGCTGGACACTCTCTCAACTTTCTAAATAAAGGGGGTAGAAAGGTCCTTGACGTTAGATCTCCCCTAAAGGATGAAACGTTATTGACCTGAAAAAATGAGAGTCTCTGTTTCCAAAGATGCTGTCTGACTCGTTTTCTTCTCAAGAATTTTGTTGAGCATCAAAAACGGTTTGCTGTGTCACACTGCCTGTTATGGATGTGGTGAATCCATATCAATGACTAATCATGGAAACCGAAGCACATGCACACTCCGCACAGACACAGCACCCGAGGTCAGGATCGAACCTGCATCACTCTGCCACCGTGGAATTATAACCATCCAGTGGCACTGTCATGTTTTCCCTTTCCTTCAACCTGGTGCATGGCAGCCACAAGCTTTCCACAATGTGAGCAGGGTTGTTATTTCCAACTATAAATTAACTGTGGCTCATTTAGAACCATTTTAGCCTTCATGTGAGGGATTGCAGCCTCCAGTCAAACTTGTGAGATTGTAATACGGACTCAGCAGTCCGCGGTTAGATATGCAGTCTTGTCAGATTTTAAGCCGAAGACTTAACTGTGTAGGTGACCCTTTTGAAATTTCATTGTTCTGAATTGTAAAATGCCGCTAATTTTTCCACCACTGCTGAGTGACCTGAGTATTTCCAACATTTGTTGTATCTATCTCGTATCTAGTGCCTTGGTTTCCCCATAAACTTTTTTTTTTTAATTGGCATTGCCCTAGTCAGTTGGCTAACACAGTATGTGTTAATTTTGCATCTTTTTCGTCGGGAAAGAATAGCTTCATTTTGGACAAGGATTGTACAAAGTTAGTGGCTATACGGGGGCCAGCTGCCATTGGGGGGTACTTGAGGCACGTACTCTTAACAACTTTTAAAAGATATTTGGGCAGCTTTCAAGGAACAGAGGCAAAAGCTGGTATGGCGGGACTAGTGTAAATGGGGATTCTTGATTCTTGGTCCGCATGAGCAAGTTGGGCTGATGGGTCTCATTCCTTGCTGTGTGAATACGAGGTCATAAGGAATAGGAATAGAATTATGCCATTTGGCCCATCAAGTCTACGCCATTCCATCGTGGTCGATCTATCTCTCCCTCCTAACGCCATTCTCCTGCCTTCTCCGCATAACCTCTGACACCTGTACTAATCAAGAATATATCTCTGCCTTAAATATCCACTGACTGGCAAATAATTCCACAGATTCACCACCCTCCGACTAAAGTAATTTCTCCTAATCTCCTCCCTAAAAGAACGTCCTTTAATTCTGAGCGTATGACCTCTAGTCCTAGACTCTCCCACTAGTGGAAACATCCTCTCCACATCCACTCTATCCAAGCCTTTCACTATTCTGAACGTTTCAATGTGGTCCCCCCTCATCTAAACTCCAGCGAGTACAGGCACAGTCCCGACAAACGCTCATAGATTAACCCACTCCTTCCTGGGATCATTCTTGTAAACATCCTCTGGACCCTGTCCAGAGCTGGCACATCCTTCCTCAGTTGCGGTGCCCAAAATTGCTCACAATATTCCAAATGCGGCCTGACCAGCGCCTATAGAGCCTCAACATTACATCCTGGTTTTTGTATACAAGCCCTCTTGAAATAAATGCTACCATTGAGTTTGCTTTCTTTACTACCGATTCAACTTGCCGATTTACTTTTTGGGAATCCTGCACCAGCACTCCCAAGTCCTTTTGCATCTCCGATTTCTGGATTGTCGCCCCATTTAGAAAATAGTCTATGCCTTTATTCCTACTACCACAATGCACGATTCCACACGTTGCTACACTATATTCCATCTTCCACTTCTCTGCCCACTCCCAACCTGTCCAAGTTCTTCTGTAGAGTCCCTGCTTTCTCTACACCACCTGCCCCTCCACCTATTTTCATATCATCCACAAACTTTGCCACAAAACCTTCAATTCCCCTCGTCCAAATCATATATTGCACTCTTTATTGCTCTCATTCCATTTTCTATCTAAAAAGGTAACAGCGATACCTTGTGGCCTTGTTAGATAGGAAAAAACATGTTTGGCAGTATTTGACAAAAGAGTATCATGGTATCTTGAGTTTAAAAAGTGCTTTAGCTGTTCACATGTTTGTGAAGCAAAATCTGCAAATGTTTTAAACGGTTTTTTTTCCGTTCCAGCCCGATCCTCCACCTTCTTCAAGTAAGTGGCAGCTAGACAACTGGCTCAACAAAGTGAGTTCGCACAAAGTTTCACCAGCTTCGTCTGTGGACAGTCACATTCAATCATCACAGGGTCGCAGTTACAAGAAGGAGAGTCGAGATCAGGGCGCCGCGTACGAGGATCCAGGTGGGTCCAAGGATGCGACTGCAGTCACGCCCGGGCGAGATTCGAGGAATGCACAGAAAGGGTCGGAGACCAGAGGTCGCCAGAAGTCACCGGCTCAGAGTGATGGCAGCACGCAGAGGAAAACGGTTGGTAAAAAACAGCCCAAGAAAGCAGAGAGACCACCTGTGACTGAGGAGCCAAGGGGTGGGCTGAAAGTTGAAAGTGAGCCGACTTCCAACCGGGCAACCCTTAATCCTGCAAACCATCACAAAGCTGCTACGAAAGGTTCACGAAAGCCCAGCACTAAGCGAGAGTCCAAGTCGTCCGCAAGGGCGATGACTGAAAGGAAACACAAGATTGTCACCAAAACAGCCCAGAAATCAAAAGAGCATGTTCAAACAGACTTGTCGTCCTCTGACTCTGAGCAAAGTGAATCACTTCCACCTGTGTCCCAAACTCCAAAGTATTCTGAGAATAACAGGACTCCTGTCCATAAACCCTGCATTGACGGGGAAGATACCATTTTCCAGCAAAGGCTTTTCTCTCCTATGGAAGAGAAAGAACTACTTTCACCACTGAGTGATGTCGACGACAAGTATCGCAACATTACTTCACTCATTGTCAGAATTGATTTAAGTCTGTTATCTAGGAAACCGGAATCACCTCACAAGGAGACAAAGCAGCCCCAAATGGATAAGGAGATCTCTTCAGACAAACGCATGCATGACACTCCAAAGCAATCTGCTGAGAAAAAGTCCAACAAAGTCAAACGGAAACACAAAGTAAGTTACATTTTTTGTTTTTCAACCTGAAAGAGGGAAGAGTGGAGAACCGAATGACCATAGTCAACCATGGTTCTTGCAAAACCAAAATGCTGACATTGAGTCTGAAGGAAGGTCCTGACCCGAAACCTCGCTGATCCAATTCCTCCAGAGATGCTGCCTGACCGGCTGAGTTCCTCCGGCACCTTGCGTTTCTTTCCGATGAAACTATTCCGCAAGCCAGGCAGCAACAGTGGTGCAGTGATTATATCACGTTGATAGTCTTTCATCAGAACCTGAAAAATGAGAAACAAAATAGGTGAAAAGGGGGGCGTTTTGTGGCAGGAAGAACGGGGGAGGTTGACTGAAGTAAATGGGAGAACTGGTTGAAAGAGGTTGGTGAAAGTGTCTCTGGAAAAGAGTAGAAATGGGAGGCAATGAATGGAATCTGAAAATCATTAAGGAGAAAGATTAACGCCAGAGGTATGAGGTGCAATGCTGGATGCAAAATACTGGAGTACCTCAGCAAGTCGGGCAGCATCTCTGGGGAACATGGATAGGTGACGTTGCTGGTCAGGACCCTTCAGACTGTATTATGGAGGAGAAAGCTGGTAGAGAGGTGGTGGCAGGACAAAGCCTGGCTAGTGATTAGTAGATGCTGGTGGGGGTGGGGGGGGGGGGGGGGGGGGGTGGTTTGGCAGAGATACCTATCAAAAGCCTGGGGTAGGAAGAAGAAAATACTCTGATAAGGATAGAAATGCAACATGTGAAGCCGGGCAGAGAGATACGAGTGCAGGAGTGGTTGGCTGAAATTGTGTAATTGATTGTGTCCTCAGGCCATAATGTGCCAAGATGCTGCTTCAGTAGATTGTATTGTGTCCAAGCTGTAAGATGCTGGAGATTGAGAGTGGGGAATGGGATGTAAAATTGAAGTGTTTAAGAAGGAACTGCAGATGCTGGAAAATCGATGGTAGACAAAAGTGCTGGAGAAACTCAGCGGGTGAAACATCGCCCATTTCCTTCACTCCATAGATGCTGCCTCACCCGCTGAGTTTCTCTACCATTTTTGTCAACCTTGTAAAATTGAAGTGTCAGGCAGCTGGAAAGTTGGGCTTTCTCTGTCACAATCTGGTTATTGAATCGGTGACTGGATTGTCACAATCAAATGCAGTATTTTGGAAATAGTATGAATAAATTTCTGCTTCACTGAACTGGAGTGTTCTAGTCACACCTGAACTTCCAGATGCCTGCTGCTTTAATTGAGTCATTCTTCTCCTGCCCTGAACTCTTATTTTTAGCCTCCTGCCTTGTTCCAACCAAGTGCAATGTACTCCCGTGAAACAACACCTCATTTTACAACCTTCAAAATGAAGGGCTTCGACAATATCAAACACCTCGCCAAAGAAACTAGGTACTGCAGATGCTGGTTTAGACAACAAAAAGCACAAAGTGCTGGACTAACTCAGCAGGTCAGGCAGCATCTGTGGAGAACATGGATAGGTGATGCTTTTGATCGTGGCTTAAACCCGAAACATCACCTATTCATGCTTGCTTTACTTAAGAGATACAGCGTGGAGCCCACCAAGTCTGTGCCAACCAGCGATCACCCCACACACACTTGCACTATCCTACACATTAGGGACAATTTACTATTTACGGAAGCCAATAAACCTACAATCCTGCTCGTCTTTGGAGTGTGAGAAGAAACCGGAGCACCCGGTGAAAGCCTCACAGGGAGAACGTATAACCTCTGTACAGACCGCACCCATAGTTGGGATCGAACCTGGGTTTCTGGTGCTGTAAGGTAGCAGCTCTACCGCTGTGCCACTGTCGCCCCTAGATGCTGCCTGACCCACTGAGATACTCCAGAATTTAGTGTCTTCAAACATTTAGCCATTCTGGTTGTGTATCTCCCATTTTCCAGCATTCTGTTTTTTCTCCCTTGTTGTATTTCAGATTTCTTTCATCATCGTGCACTTCCTCAGAAATATACCCTTTCAATGGCAATTCCGCCATCTTTTCCCATCACATTGTGTCATTCAACTTCTTATATCAACCCTATCATAGACCTTTCCTCTTTTTCTTTCCAGTCCTCCTTATTATTTTGCAAATTTTGTTTTCATTTCTAGCTTCTATCCAACCTCATCTACTGCATCCGCTGTTCCAGGTGTGGACTCAAATATATAATAATAATAATAATAATAACTTTATTACGGACTCAAGGTCCAGACAAGGGGCAACATTACATTAAAAAATGCATTGCATCTCAAATATCATAAATATATATAAAATCATGGTAAATCACATAAAAACATCATAATTTATATATTTAAAAAAAAAAACACAATTAAGTTAAAAATCCAGAGTAAAAAATGATCAATGTCGTACAACGAGACAACGATACCAGTGTCTTCACAACTGGGATTCGTAGCGTGTAGTGCTAACCCTTATGTTTGTCAAGGCCACAATAAGCACATTTTTAGAGTCATTTATCCTGCAAATGAATTTACACATGTGTTGTCTTAGGATAGCTTCTAGAGTACTGACTCCTGCAGCCACAAACATATTACTGGCACTACACCATCTTGGTTGCCTTAGCAGTGTTCTCATGGCATCATTATATGCAACCTTTAGTCTCTGCATACTTGTCTTTAAATAGTTCGACCACAGGTGCGCAGTGTAGAGGGGTGTGCAGTATGCTCTAAATAGCGACATCTTCACCACATCTGCACATGCACAAAATTTACGCAAGAGGATATTCGCCTGTATATACAGCATGCGTCGTTGCCTATAAATATCCTCATCATCTGTCATTTGCCCCTAGATATTTTATCTTATTACAGACACTAAGATTGTTGTCAGACAATTTAAAATCAGGATATTTTAGGCTTTTATCCTCTTTGGTTCTACAGACCATAACAGCACTCTTACTAGCATTATATTTAATGTCATGTTCCAAACCATACACGGAACATGCAGTAAGGAGCTGCTGGAGACCAGCGCTAGATGGACTAAAGACCACAAGATCATCTGCATACATAATATGGTTCACTAAAATATTACCAATCACGCACCCAGTGTTACAGGCTTTCAATTGTTTAGACAGATCATCAATATATAGATTAAAAAGGACTAGGGATAAAATTCCCCCTTGTCTAACACCATTGCTAACCCCAAATGGGGCTGAGACCCTATTGCCCCATTTTATTTGCATAGTCTGGTGGGCATACCAGTAGGCCAGTATTCTCACAATGTATTTAGGCACCCCTCTTTGACGCATTTTACCAGACAGCTTTCTGTGATTAACACGGTCAAAGACTTTGGAAGCATCAATAAAGCACATAAGGATTGAAGAATTTTTGCCTCTATATTTGTTTACAATCTCCTTTAGGGCATATATGCATAAGTCAGTGCCATGTTTATCTTTAAAGCCAAACTGGTTATCTGTGGCGTTAACAAACTCATGTATCCAGCAGAACTCTTTCTAATACTTTTGACAATATGCTGGCTAAAGCTATGGGCCTGTAATTATTTAAACTGCCTACTTTACCCGCTTTGTCCTTAATAACCGGCACTAACAGGACAGACAACATTGAGTCTGGTAACATGCCATGAATCGTAAAGCCAGTAAAACAAATAGCTAGGAGAGGAGCTATCCTCATACTCGCATACTTAAGATGTTCAGCAGAGATATGATCCAAGCCACTTGCTTTGTTGTTGGACAGCTTGTTCATGGCATGATACACCTCATGTGACATAATCACCATCGAGTCATTACTCTCAATATTGTCCACCCTATACAAGTCACCTTGGACACAGTTGAATAAAGTGCTATAATGTTGTCGCCATAACTCCGCATATTAGCCGTTCCGGAGATTCCATCTACAGTACATGGTAGAGATGTTTTGCAACTGCTAAGAGCTCTCACTTCCTTCCAAAAATCTGTAGCATTGTTACTTAGCAGCTTCTTAGCCATGGAATCAGCCCTCATAGCTTGCTCATTTTTACATATGAAGCGAACAGCATACTTATACCTTGCATTAGTGAGCTTCTTGTGCTCAAACACAGGCCCCTGTCTGGGTCTACCTGCCATAGCCCATGCTTTGGTGGCTTCACGGGCTTCAGTATGATACTCAGCTACATACTTATTCCAGCCAGGTCTGATGTTATGAGTCTTATTTTTATGCTTGCAGTAGGGCTTACTGCCTACATATAAGGCACTTACTATATCATTATACATGGAGCAGATATCTCTCCTATGCTTCATATCTTTACAGTTAACATTACTACATATTATTGCATCTTTAGGTAGATGAATATTGCTTAAGGATTTATCTGTATGGGCATAATAGGCTAGGATGTCTTCCTTTGTAAGCGTTGACCAGTCCAGTTTTTCTGTATTAAGGCTATTTCTATCCCTGGATACCACAGGTATGTGTTCAACATTTATTGTTATAGCAACAGGTATATGATCAGTCATTGCTGCCCCGTACAGAATGCTCATACACCCCAACGAGGCATGTGCATCAGCTATACTAATACAGTGGTCCAGCCATGATGTGGTGTGCCTGGCCTCACTAATATAAGTATAGCTATCTGTAGGTTAAAGCACTTTGCTTGACAATATTAAATTATTGTCTTGACAGAACTGAGCCATATGATTGACAAATAATGAGTTCCTATCTGAGATATCTGCATTCATATCCCCAATGTCATATACACTACAATAATTATTGTTTTGAATGAAAGAATAGATGTAAGCAAGTCTATTTAAATATTCATCCGAGACCATTTAATATTATTTAAGACTATTTAAATATTAGCGAGACCAAGCACTGACTTGGCAATCGTTTTGCTGAACACCTCCGCTCAGTCCGCGTAGACCTACTTGATTTCCCAGTTGCTAAACACCTTACCTCCCCCTCCCATTCCCACACTGACCTTTCTGTCCTGGGCCTCCTCCGTTGTCAGAGTGAGGCCCAGCGCAAATTGGAGGAACAGCACCTCATATTTCGCTTGGGCAGCTCACACCCCAGAAGTATGAACATTGACTTCTCTAACTCCAAGGAACCCTTGCTTTCTTTCTCTCTCTCTCTCCATTCCCCTTCCCAGTTCTCCAACCAGCCTGACTGTCTCTGACTACATTTTAGCTTTGTTGCCTTATCCCAGCTAACAATGATCTATTCTACATTTTCCTTGATTTCCATTTTGTCCGACCATTTGTTTTCCCCTATCCCATCTGCTTACCCCTGTCCATTTTTAAATGCTGGAAGCTTTTCAACACCACGTCAACTCCTTAACCTTCTATTCATTTTCCTTGATTTCCATTTGCTTTGTGCTGTTTTCACACCTTACACTTCCTTATCTATGCATTTCCCTCTCCCCTGACATCAGTCTGAAGCAGGATCTCTACCCGAAACGTCACCCATTCCTTCTCTTCGGAGATGTATCCTGTCCCACAGAGTTACTCCAGCATATTGTGTCTACCTTTGGTTCAAACCAGCATCTGCAGTTCCTACGCTTAACTTGTGATTAATCCATTCTCATTGTTCTTCTCGCTCTCAAAGTTCTTCCCAATTAAAATCGTTAATCTTGCAATCGATAAAGAAAACAAGGTGAGGCAGCTGAACTCAACCTCATCAGACTTTTGTGCCGATCAGGGGGTGGAATTTGCCGGCTGCTGCCGGGACCGGCAGATCCGTTCCCATCGCTGACTTCTGCGGCCGACTCTATGGGCCAGTATCTCATCCCCCTGACGGCCTGGGTGGACTGCTCTGGACCCGTTGGACTCCTGTCGGAGATTGGTCCGGCAAAATTGATAATCCAGAAAGGCTCTGGACCCAATGGTGCTGGACCTGTACCATTTGAAGGCTCTGGGTTGGCAACCCATAGTTGTCGGACGTCTGCTGATTTGGGGCCTTGGTGTTTTCCGTTCGAGTCTTTCAATTTTCTTTGTTGCACATTTATTTTCCTTCCCTCTAAATCCATTTCATTTTAGGACACTGTTCACCCATTGACCTACCACATAACATTGCTACAAATGGCAGCCATTATAATGCCTGTATTATAGCAACTGTAGTGTTTTCCCTTTTGGGTTGCCCGGAAATCTTATCTACTGGGTGCTTTCATTCCCCATGGCATCATTATTCTTAGACACGTCATGGATTATGTACACATTCTGTTGGCAGCTGAGGTGTACTATGTACTACAAATCAGTGACCCCACCTCACAAGGGGTTGCTTGTGCCCTCTGGGCTGAACTAATTACGTTCACATGGTACCTAAATGAACAATGGATGTGTCTTAACCTGGTGACTCGAGATTTCGAGCTGGAAAGTGAGACTGCTTTCAAACCTCATTAGCCAGCATGAATGTTACAGGTTCATCACTGACCTTATGTGCTGCATGTTTCCCTGATTTATCATGTTAAACCATTCTTCCACTGGAAATGTGTTGAAATTGTAATCACCAATTATTTTAAAATGGCTTTTAAACATTTAACAATTTGATTGTGAACAGTGAAATTTCTGATCCCCGTGCACCAGCAATGTCCTTCACACTTTACAATTTACAATCTTTAGCAAAGCCAAATCTACAAAGCTGTACATCTTTGGAGTGTGAAAGGAAACCGGAGCACCCAGGCAAAACCCACATGGTCACGGGGAGAATGCACAAACTCCGATCAAACAAACACCAGTAGTCAGGATTGAACCCGGGTCTGTGGGGCTGTGAGGCTGCAACTCTACTGCTGCGCCGTCGTGCTGCCCCAATATGCATTGCCTTGTGTAACTTTCTCTAGCGTAAGAAGTCAGAGTTACAGCACAGTGCTATTTCAGCAGTTTCATTGACACATTTAGTTCCAGTCTCAATAGGTTTGGCAACTTTATGGCAACTTCCCATTACAATTTTGTAGATTATTTGGCCTCTATAATTGCCCCGAAAGGAGTGCATGACGAAGTAGGATAGCATGGAACTAGTATGAATGGGTGATCGATAGTCGTTGTGGACTCGATGGGCCGAAGGGCCTGTTTCCATGCTGTATTTCTAAACTAAAACTAAATTACCAGATACATAGCAAGCTTTGTTTTGAAATGATAATATTTTGAATTTAAGAATGTATAAAGTTACAACCACTGCATTTAGTTATGAGAAGCCCTGACTTTATGTTTCACAGACCTGATCATGTTACTGAAATAGAAGTGAAATGCACCAAATGATCTCCAAATTTGGAATGATATTATTATTGGAATTTAAATGTAATCCGTGAAAATATGCGATTTGTGAAAGGTTGAGATTTTGACAACTGTTTTGAATCTTTGTTCAGAACGATGCGGAAAATGAGAGCAGTGATAGCAAGAAGTCGAAGATGGAAGAAAGGACGAATTCTAACCACAAACCATCCATTAGCAGAGAGTGAGTATATTTCTGTCACGAAACAATCAAAGTGATTTAACAGGTGACATTTTAATAATCCATATGCAGATAATTTTTGAGTTGAATTTATTTATTTTTAATTCATCTTTTCCAGTGTTTTATAAAACACTTATTTTATTTTGCACAGCATGCAGTGGTGTGGCACCATCTTGCAGGTAGTTTTACTTCTCTGATGTCCCCTCCAACTGTGCCTGCGAGTCCACACTTTATGCTTCACCACTACACAAGATTGTTAATCCGCTCCCACTCCATCTGATGGAAAGTAGTCTTTTCCTCCTGTCTTCTGTGCTGACACCCACAGATCCCACCTTCTTCCAGATTCATGTACATCTGGCTCCTGTTGAGATTCTGCAATGTTGTAGACGGGTCCTGTGTACGAGGTAATCAGCAATATTATATATATACACACACATACGCAGGGAACGGAGGAATGTGGGCAGAAATTATTAGTTTATCTTGCCACCCTGTTTGGCATCAGACTTGTTTCTGTTCTCACCCTTCCCGACACGCAGATTTCTCGGTTATTTGACCTGCAAATTGTCCCTAATGTGTAGGTCAGAACTAGTTCAGTGGTGCAGCGGTAGAGTTAGACAATAGGTGCAGGAGTAGGCCATTCGGCCCTTCGAGCCAGCACCGCCATTCAATGTGATCATGGCTGATCATCCCCAATCAGCACCCCATTCCTGCCATCTCCCCTATCCCTTTTTTAAAAAAAAAAAATTTTATTAGCATTGCATATTATCTAAGGTACAACAGTCCTTCAAATACAAATGTGACTTGTCACAAAAGTTGTACAGATGTTATGGGATAATTTATATATGCTACTGTTTGTGGGGTTTTTTGGGGCAGGTAAGGGAGTGGAAAAAAAAAGTAAAAGTATAAATCGATAATCAAGAAGTGGTGATTAAATAATAATGATTATATAAGAAAAAATAAAAAAAAAGAACAAATAAAAACAATTATTATATAATTTTTTTTTTTTTAATTAAAAAAAATAAGGAATACATCTTAACAAACGAATGGAACAGTTTCACATAACAATATCTATAGAGACGTGTATACAGATCCCAGAATACATCTTTTCATCTAATCCTACACCAGGGTACTTATTGAGTTACGGTGCTGAGCTCAGCTACCCCTTTAAATAATCAATGAATGGAGAACATATTTGTTCAAAAAGTTCATATTTGTCCATTAGGACAAACCTAATTCTCTCCAAATGCAACGTCTCCGACATTTCCACAGTCCACATTTTGATTGTGGGGGATAATGTTCCCTTCCAGAATTTTAATATCTCCCCCTATCCCTTGACTCCGCTATCTTTAAGAGCCCTATCTAGCTCTCTCTTAAAAGTATCCAGAGAACCGGCCTCCACCGCCCTCTGAGGCAGAGAATTCCACCGACTCGGAACTCTCGGTGAGAAAAAGCGTTTCCTCGTTTCGATTCTAAATGGCTTGCCCCTTATTCTTAAACTGTGGCCCATGGTTCTGGACTCCCCCCAACATCGGGAACATGTTTCCTGCCTCTAGCGTGTCCAAACCCTTAACAACCTTATATTTTTCAATAAGATCCCCTCTCATCCTTCTAAACACCAGAGTGTACAAGCCCAGCTGCTCCATTCTCTCAGCATATGACAGTCCCGCAATCCTGGGAATTAACCTTGTAAACCTACGCTGCACTCCCTCAATAGCAAGAATGTCCTTCCTTAGTTGCTGCCTTACAGCGCCAGACACCCGGGTTCAATCCTGACTACGGGTGCCGTCTGTACGGAGTGCATTCTTCCCGTGACTGAGTTAGTTTTCTCTGGGTGCTCCGGTTTCCTCCCAAAGACGTCCAGGTTTATAGGTTAATTGGCTCTGGTTAAAAAAAGTCAAATTGTCCCGAGTGTGTGTAGGATAGCACGGAGATTGCTGGTTGGCATGGACTCGGTGGACTGAAGGGTCTGTTTCCACACTGTATCTCCAACACTAAATCACATTAGCATTTACTATAAAATTAAATCTGTTTCCTGAATGTCTTTATGCAGATTGACAGAATAAAACATGCAATTTACCGTATGACTACACAACAGAAAATGATGGAGCGCACGGAACTGGCCATTCAGCCCACATTGACCACGCTGAACATAATGTCAAGTTAAACTAATCTCTTTCTGCCTGTGATCCGAATCTCTATATTCCTTGCATACCCTTGTGTTTATCAACAAGCCTCTTAAATGCCACAAACTCCACCTCCACCACTGGCAGCTCTGAGCATTTTGTCTTGAGTCTACAACCATCATTATCATTGAACCATATGAATTGGAATTTTTTTTTCTCTCCATTTGCCCCATCATCCCCATTAACAATCTGTCATTTTCTATCAGATGTATCTGAGGAAATCAATCTCCAGCACTGCTGATTAAAATGAATAAAGAAACATGTAAGATGGATCTTATAGAAACAAATATAAGAAATATATCAAATTCTTAAGGGATTGGACAGGCTAGATGCAGGAAAAATGATCCAGGTGTTAGGGGAGTCCACAACCAGGGGTCACAGTTTAAGAATAAGGGGTCAGCCATTTAGGACTGAGATGAGGAAAACATTTTCACCCAGAGAGTTGTGAATCTGTGGAATTCTCTGCCACAGAAGGCAGTGGAGGCCAATTCACTCGATGCTTTCAAGAGAGAGTTAGATTGAGCTCTTGGGGCTAAAGGAATCAGGGATATGGGGAGAAAGCAGGAACGGGGTACTGATTGTGAATGATCAGCCATGATCATATTGAATGGCGGTGCTGGCTCGAAGGGGCCAATGGCCTACTCCTGCACCTATTGTCTATGTTTCTATGAAACTACTCAGGAAAGCTCTTGGAACTCCAATGTACAAGCTTAGATTTGACTATTGGTGATTTTATTTCATCAGTTTTATTGCCCGCAGGTAAAATGGTAGCCTGGAATTTAACATCCTGACACTTTGTTTTGCAGGGGTTCTGCAAAACCAGTTGGCGAAAGAGAAAAGCTGCCTCCGCCATCTCCATCTGCAAGCGTTGGACAAAAAACACCCAAAACCGAGCATAAACACCCAAGTCGTCGAAGAACTGCCAATCCAACCTCCACCTCAAAGAGCAAGAATGGTAACCCAAAGCAGACTAGTAGCAGCAGTAATAGCAGCAAAAGTAACTCCTCGTCTTCCAAGCATAAAAAAACAGATGACAAAACATCCTCGCGTCCAAAGGAAAACCGAGTGAGTCATTGTATTTTGAGCTTCAGAATTTCTGTACATGTCACTGCCGCAAGGTTCTACATTATGACAATGGTGCTATTCCCAAAAGTCTGTTCATTTTCCACTCCATTTTCCATGTTTCATCGAAGCTCTGGAGCTCCTTTCCACTCAGTGATTCAGTCTATCCAGTGTTCTGCATTCACAGTAACTCCATGTCATCCTTCAACCCGAGCGGTGAAAATAATTGTCTTTATCTTATATTAACCCCCATTTCCTTACAACTAATGAGGTTGCGTACTCAATTTGAAGAAAGCAAAACTTAGATCTATGAAAGGGCAAAAAATAGGTAATTAGGTTCATCAGATCCACTTTTGACTCCAGCAACATGTCACAATACGATTGTACAACTATCAATTTATCAAACATTAATGAATGAGTGGTTAAGTTTATTGGCCAAGTATTCACATACAAGGAATTTGCCTTGGTGCTCCGCCCGCAAGTGACAACATGACATCCAGTGACAGTGGCACATAAAACATTAAACATTAGTAATAAAACATTATTGATTAAACATTAATCAAACTGATTTTGATTTAAATATTTAATCTTAGAAAATAGATGGAGAAGGATTTCCTTGGTCAGAGGGTGGTGAATCTGTGGAATTCATTGCCACAGATGGCTGTGGAAGTAAATTTTTAAAGCGGAGAATGATGAGTTCTAGGCATCAAAGGTTCTGGCGAGGTGGCAGGAGAATGGGGTTGAGAGGGAAAAATAGATCAGCCATGATCGAATGGCGGAGCAGACTCGATGCACCAAAAGGCCTAATTCTGCTCCTTTTTTTTGCAAAACTTGTCCCTGCCATTGTTCTCTGTTGAATTCCATTGGTAAAATATAGCTGCAAAGTTATTTCAACTGTTCTCTCCTGCAAATAACCTTATGAAATGCAACAGCAGTTATGTTACAGGAACTTAATCCTTAGGTTTCTCAATGTCAATGGCAAGAAGCCAAAAGTTCCTCTTAAAGCAACAGAGCATCTGACTTGGGAAATGTGAAAGAATAAATCAGACCAAAATTTGTAGCAATTGTTCTGGGAATTTTGGTTACCTCTGGCACGGGATTGGTGTGACCTGAAAGAGCAAACGTTACTGGGTATTTTACATCCTTTTATTTAGATTTCTAATGGAGAGAAGGTGGCTGAGGTCCTGCGCTGCCACGGCTGTGGGAGTAGTTATTTCATAGAAAACATTTATGTAGATCCTTTGAGAGAGAAATTAGTCAATACAAAATCTAGGTTATCTTGAATAGTGCATTAAAATCCACCCTGCACAGGTCCTTCCACCACACTGATAATGAATGGCTATCAAATAACTTGTGTGAAATCATCATCTGGAGCGACTATAAATTAAAGTTGGACACATTAGCAGATGTAGAAATATAGTTTTCTGCCTAACCTGCTAATGTTATAGAGTCATTGGGTCATACATCATGGAAACGGGCCCTTCGGCCCAACTACCCCATGGCAACCAATATACCCCGTCGACACTAGTCCCGCCTACCTGCATTTGGCCCATATCCCTCTATCCCATTCCTATCTATATGCATTCTAAATGTTTCTTAAAAGTTGTGATAGTACCTGCCTCAACTACCTCCTCCGGCAGCTAGTCCCATGCATATGTTCTTGATTCAAAATTCTTGAGGTCCATCTGTTCAACAAATCTGTTCTTGAGTAGAACTTTTAATCAGATTTCAAAACATCTCGCAGCAGTAGTGATATTATTGGGATTCATAGTTTAATTGGTTTTGTTTTATCCAGTCACAGGAAAAAATTCAAGTGAGCTCCTCGAGTGCTTTGCAGTCATCTGCACCATCGGGAGACGGTTTGAAGGCAAGGCGGCCCAAGCTGAGCTTTGATGATCGGTAAGTACACTGGTCACCTCCCCTGGAAATCTACCGATTTAAATTGAAATATTGTAAAACACTTGCAAAAGGGCAGTTTCATAAAAATGAAAACAGATTGGCTTTACTTAAAATGAAAGTGCAATCTTAATCCATTCAGTTTATGCTTAAGAAGGGACTGCAGATGCTGGAAAACCTAAGGTAGACAAGAATGCTGGAGAAATTCAGCGGGTGCAGCAGCATCTATGGAGCGAAGGAAATAGGCAACGTTTCGGGAAACGTTGGCTATTTCCTTCGTTCCATAGATGCTGCTGCACCCGCTGAGTTTCTCCAGCATTTTTGTCTACCTTCCATTCAGTTTGTTAGGTACAGTATCTGCGTTCCAAGCAACGCACCACATCACCGGTAATAACCTCTGCCTCCGTCTGCAGTGACTTTTTTCATGGCTGCTTGTGAGCAAATATTTAAGCAAATTCAAAGCAAAATTCAAATTTGTTCTGCTCTTCCTTATTTGCATCCCTCCGATCAGAATCCTGGCTTCTCCCGAGTACTGAAATATATGTGGTGATGGTCTCCGACAAGATCCTTTCTGGTGGATGACAAAACCCTTCCTTGTGGCTTTACCTGTAACCCCAATTTTGCTGACCACACCACAGCCTCTTCATGCTCCACGCAGCATGATTGCACCTGTATCTCTCCAGTCTCAATGATAGAATTGCCCAGCACCAGCTACACCTCTATCAAATAGAACAAGTTGCCAACAACTTTAGGCTGTGCACGCCACATGAAAGAAGAAGCTACACCTCTCCTGCGCCCGTCACCTCCGCTCTCCCCAGTGCATCAAGCCTTGATGCTCTATTTCTCACTCACAAGTTGCTCTGTTAGACTTAGAAAATGGTTGCAGGGAAATAGGCCCTTCAAGCCAGTGTTCAATATGATCATGGCTGATCATCCAAAATCAGTACCCCGTTCCTGCTTTCTCCCTATATCCCTTGATTCCGTTAGCCCTAAGAGCTAAATCTAACTCTCTTGAATACTTCTGGCAGAGAATTCCACAGATTCACAACTCTATGGGTGATTCATAACTCTCCTGGGTGATTCTCAATTCTCTGGGTAGAAGGGCATTTGTAAACGGTTTTAATTTCTCCACATTCACTGCCAAATCCCAAGCACTTCCTTAGACCCCATTCGGTCATGGCTGGCCATGGGTGTCTCCAGGGTGCTGTTCCCTATACGGAGGACGCCTGTGCGTGACTTTGCTTAACGTCGGGAGACTGGTGCACAGACAGCCACCCCACGGTCCTTGACAGATCTGGGTCAGGATCCAGTGGCATGGAGTCCAAGACGACCGGAGACCCTTTTCTGCTGCAGCCTTCATCCGCCTTCCCAGCCGTTGTGACGCTCCACTAAGGTCAGCCATCGTCCTCCTCCTGTTCCACCGTTGAGGTCTTGGTTGGTTTGCTCTTTGTCAGCGACCTCCCACTCGACGGTACCACCATGGGCGGCCCTACCAGGAGCGTAGCTTCAGATGGCATCGCTCTCAGGATCTCGGGTCCACACAAGCACCACCTCTTCGATATTACCATTGACTTGTCCACTGTCCACCGTCTGTCAGTTGTTTAAACCATTTGTCTGACATTCAGTACCAGACAGACAGAAATGTGCTCCTGAATGATGGAAAAAGCACAATATTGTCATGTAAAAAAATGCCTTTTTGGCCTTTCTGCCTCTTCCTCTCATCTATCTGACCCCGAGCCAGATTTGTGTTTGGGTTTGCATGTCAAAAACAAAATAGTAGTGAGCTTCAAACCAGGTCCGCAATGGGGCCAATTCGAGGCCCTTCCATCGTTCATTTGCTGCTCTGACCTCAACCATGACTTTTTCTCTGGAACTCAAAAAGAAGCCCCATCGCCTTTACTACTTCTACCAATTTTCACCCTGCTCTCGCCATCACGTGATCCATCTCTGACTCTTCTCTGAAGATAGACACAAAGTGCTGGAGTAACTCGGTGGGTCAGGCAGCATCTCTGGAGCAAGTTTCATGTCGGGAGCCTTCCTCTGACTCTTCGCTTTCTTGGATTTCTCCATTTCTATCTCGAGATAGGCTAGCCATAAACGTCCGTTACAAGCCCAAGATTGCCACCGTTATCTTGACTATACTTCCTCCTACAAGGACTTCATTCCATTCCCCAAAGTCAGCCATATCCGGCATAATTGCTCCAATGATGAGGCTTTCCACACTTGTACCTCTTGAAATGTCGTCTTTCCTCAACCACAGCTTCCCATGGCCATAGTGGTCATGACGATCCTTTGGCTGCATCTAATCTACTTGCTGCAGCTCTGCTCTCGCCTTCCCCTCCCATGGGTTGTATCGTGGGAATTAAGGGCCTGTCCCACTTTCACGACCTAATTCACGACTTCTGCCAAGTTTGCCCTTGACTCATACTCGCAGCATGGTCGTAGGTAGGTCGTGATGCTGGTCGTAGGTACTCGTGGCATCAAGTAGGTCGGGGTGTTTTTCTAGCCTGATGAAAAATGTCCACGAGTAGAAAAGGTCGTGAGAGTGGGACAGGCCCTTTAGTATTGTTTGGAAGGGGAAAAAAAGAAGTATGAAGCCTGACCTGCGCTTTTTTTTTCCTTTTTAGATTGGCAATAACAGCAGCAAGATGAGTGTTTTTGCTAAATGATTAACAATAGTCTCAGGCTGTAAAAAGCGTTAATGGTGAATTACTCTTAGGCAGCTGTCTGGTAACCATCTTAATGTAGAACAGAACTTGCGGTTCCACCCATGAATAGTGGGAGTTCTGGAAAGATAATGAAAATGGATAGGAGGATATGTACTTCAAAAATAGCTTGCTTAACTGTAATTGTTTTACATGTATCATTCAAAACTACAATTACTTTGTTCAATTTTAATTTATTCACTAAATATATCGAGTTGGTAACCATTTTTATTCATGATTTGGTGTGGTGACTGTATATGTATCATTTCTAAATCAACGTACTGTTAGCATTAACCAACAGCAATATATATGTTCAATCAAATTTGTAAGAATTGAATGATTCTGGATGATCAGCCTGGTTCATAGCAAAAGAATTTGAGTAAAGGAGCAAGGTGTTCCTACTGCCGTTGTCCAAGTCCCTGGTGAGATCGCACCTGGAGTATTGTGTGCAGTTTTGGTCTCCTAGTTTGAGGAAGGACATTCTTGCTATTGGGGGAGTGCAGCGTAGGTTCACCAAGTTAATTCCCAGGATGGTGGGACTGGCGTATGATGAAAGAATGGATCGACTGGTCTTATATTCACTGAGATTTAGAAGGATGAGAGGGAATCTTATTGAAATATATTAAATTCTTAAGGGATTGGACGGGCAAAATGCAGGAAAAATGTTCCCGATGTTGGGGGAGTCCAGAACTAGGGGTCACAGTTTATGAATAAGGGGTAGATCATCTAGGACTGAGATGAGAAAAAAAAAATCACCCTGAGTGTTGTGATTCTGTGGGATTCTCTGCCACAGAAGGCAGTGGAGGCCGATTCACTGTATGTTTTCAAGAGGGAGTTGGATATATCTCTTAGGGCTAGCGGAATCAAGGGATATGGGGAGAAAGCAGGAAGGGGGTACTGATTTTGGATGACCAGCCATGATCATATTGAATGGCGGTGCTGGTTCCTAGGGCCGAATGGCCTGCTCCTGCACCTATTTTCTATGAATGTTCTTCATCAAGTTCCAAGGTGGTGCCATTGCTGCCTCAAAAAGGCTGCCAGCATCATCAAGGATCCACACCATCCTGGTCACTCGCTCATCTCCCCGTTGCCCTTGGGTAGAAGGTACAGGATCCTGAAATCTGCAACATCCAGGTTCAGGAATAGCTAATTCCCCACCGCCGTCAGGCTATTAAGCTCAACTCGTACAAAACTGAACATTAATAGCCCATTGCACTTTATCTGTTTATTTATTTATGTTTGTATGTGTATATATATTCAATGGTATATGGACACACTGATCTGTATTTATGCCTACTATATTCTGTTGTCCTGAAGCAAAGCAAGAATGTCATTGTCCTATCTGGGACACATGACAATAAACTCTCTTGAATCTTGAGAACTGAATATCAAAACAAAAACTTGTCTTCAACGTTTTCAGGTTACATTCTGCAGATCATTACCTTCAGGAAGCAAAGAAACTTAAGCACAATGCAGATGCACTGGTGAGTACTGCACAATGAGTTTTAAATATAACTTCATCTAAAATATATTTGTTCTATTTATTCCCTTGCTCTCCCTGCCCACCAACGTTTTACCAAACTCTGAATTTGGCTGACAGCCAGCTAATCCCTTCCTATCCATATGCCTTGTATCTTCATCTACGCCTTCAACCTTAATGTAACTTTGTTCTTTTTCGTGACTCTTTTCCTTCCTAAAGTAAGGTGCACTTTTTTTAATGTAGGTTTCGTCCGTTTTAGTGTGGTATGAAATAAACATTTGCACCTTCCCTGAATCATTACTTTTTTTCTTTGGTTTATTTCTTTGTTCCGTTTATTGAACCCGCTCTGTTTTTGCAGTCTGACAGGTTTGAAAAGGCAGTGTATTATCTTGATGCTGTGGTATCTTTCATTGAGTGCGGCAATGCTTTGGAACGCAATTCTCAGAAAGCCAAATCTCCTTTCCCAATGTATGCTGAGACTGTAGAACTTATCAAGTGAGTAAAATGCTGAATAACAGAGTGACACGCACAGTCGTGCATAACCAAGTAACATCAAGATTTAATTTAATCGTCACATGTACCGATTAAGGTACAATGAAATATATTGTTTCACCATGTTTTTTTAATTTTTCAGATACACTATGAAGTTAAAGAATCATATGGCACCTGATGCAACAGCTGCAGACAAGAAGCTGGCTGTTTTGTGGTAGGTGTAATCTAGCAGAATCATCATTTTTGTTATCGGGCATTTTTATCCTGTCACAATCTTGCCCGCAATCAGCAAAAATAAAAAATGATGCAGTTTGAAGTAATGAAGCTTATTTTTAAAACCTCTACCTAGCCATTTTCATCTTTGGTAATTTTTCCATGCCTTGACTCATTTGGTCTTTTGCCATTTAATCTCCTCCACTTGCCCAAAATAAGATAATGCCAAAGCATTCTGATCGCAAACCAGGAGATTGTGCTGGATACCCTGCTTACATAAAATGCAGAATAGGGGATGGTGTTCATATTTACAATTGATTGATTATTATGTTCACCGAAATACAGCAGAAAATGTTTGTGTGCTATCCTGTCAAGTCCGATAATACTATGCATGAATACAATCAAGCCAAGCACAGCGACAACAACGGGAAGAGAAACGAGAGAAGTACCAGAGTGCGGAATATAGTTTTTTTCAGTGTCGGAAAGAACTGCAGATGCTGGTTTAAATCGAAGGTAGACACAGAATGCTGGTGGAACCCAGCGGGACAGGCATCATCTTTGGAGAGAAGGAATGGGTAACGTTTTGAGCCGAGTCCCTTCTTCTTCAGAAGAAGGGCCTCCACCCGAAATGTCACCCGTTCCTTCATATAGTTTTTCAGGATTGCTGAGTAACAGTTTTAGAGAAAAGATGTAAAGTCGAGAATGAGTTTGGTTGGAAGATCAGGACTATATCCTAACGTGGCATGACTGTTCAGAAATTTGATAACAGAGTGGAGAGGCTGTTTTTGATTGGGGAAAAAGCACAAGGATAATATCTGTACTGAGACCGTACACAGCAGCCATACATGCCCAGGCCATAACACCCCCACCACTGTGTTTCACAGATGAGGTGGTATGCTTTGGATCTTGGGCAGTTCCTTCTCTCCTCCATACTTTGCTCTTGCCATCACTTTGATATGTTAATATTAGTCTCATCTGTCCACAAGACCTACCAGAACTGTGGATGCTCTTTTAAGTACTTCTTGGCAATCTGTAACCTGGCCATCCTATTTTTGCAGCTAACCAGTGGTTTGCATCTTGCAGTGCAGCCTCTGTATTTCTGTTCATGAAGCCTTCTGCGGACAGTGGTCATTTACAAATCCACACCCGACTCCTGAAGAGTGTTTCTGATCTGTCGGACAGGTGTTTGGGGATTTTTCTTTATTATAGAGATAATTCTTCTGTCATCAGCTGTGGAGGTCTTCCTTGGCCTTCCAGTCCCTTTGCAATTGGTAAGCTCACCAGTGCTCTCTTTCTTCTGAATGATGTTCCAAACAGTTGATTTTGATAAGACTAAGGTTTGGCTGTTGTCCCTAACAGTTTTATTCTTGTTTCTCAGTCTCATAGTGGCTTCTTTGACTTTCATTGGCACAACTTTGGTCCTCGTGTTGATAAACAGAAATAACAGTTTCCAAAGGTGATGGAAAGACTAGGTGCTGAGAGCTCTCTTATACCTGCATTAAGGAGGCAATTAAACACACCGAACAATTCCAAACACCTGTGAAGCCATGTGTTCCAAACATTATGGTGTCCTGAAATGGGGGACTATGTATAAACACAGCTGTAATTTCAACATGGTGAAACCAAAATGTATAAAAATGGCCTTTATTAAAATCTGACAACGTGCACTTTAACATAGAAAATAGGTGCAGGAGTAGGCCATTCGGCCCTTCGAGCCTGCACCGCCATTCAATATGATCATGGCTGCTCATCCAACTCGGTATCCTGTACCTGGCCTTCTCTCCATACCCCCTGATCCCTTTAGCCACAAGGGCCACATCTAACTACCTCTCAAATACAGCCAATGAACTGGCCTCAACTACCTTCTGTGGCAGAGAATTCCACAGATTCACCACTGTGTGTGAAAAATTATTTTCTCATCTCGTTCCTAAAAGACTTCCCCCTTATCCTTAAACTGTGACCCCCTTGTTCTGGACTTCCCCAACATCGGGAACAATCTTCCTGCATCTAGCTTGTCCAACCCCTTAAGAATTTTGTAAGTCTCTATAAGATCCCCCCTCAATCTTCTAAATTCTAGCGTGTACAAGCCGAGTCTATCCAGTATTTCTTCACCGGAAAGTCCTGCCATCCCAGGAATCAGTCTGGTTAACCTTCTCTGTACTCCCTCTATGGCAAGGATGTCTTTCCACTGATTAGGAGACCAAAACAGTACGCAATACTCCAGGTGTGGCCTCACCAAGACCCTGTACAACTGCAGTAGAGCCTCCCTGCTCTTATATTCAAATCCTTTTGCTATGAATGCCAACATACCATTCGCTTTCTTCACAGTCCACTGCACCTGCATGCATACTTTCAATGACTGGTGTACCATGACACCCAGGTCTCGCTGCATCTCCCCTTTTCCTAATCGGCCACCATTCAGATAATAGTCTACCCTCCTGTTTTTGCTACCAAAGTGGATAACCTCACATTTATCCACATTATACTACATCTGCCATGCATTTGCCCACTCACCCAGCCTATCCAAGTCACCTTGCAGCCTGCTAGCATCCTCCTCACACCTAACACTGCCCCCCAGCTATGTGTCATCCGCAAACTTGGAGATGTTGCATTCAATTCCCTCGTCCAAATCATTAATATATATTGTAAATAGCTGGGGTCCCAGCACTGAGCCTTGCGGTACCCCAGTAGTCACTGCCTGCCATTCAGAAAATGACCCGTTTACTCCTACTCTTTGCTTCCTGTCAGCCAGCCAGTTCTCTATCCACATCAACACTGAACCCCCAATACCGTGTGCTTTAAGTTTGTATATTAATCTCTTATGTGGGACTTTGTCGAAAGCCTTCTGAAAGTCCAGATACAACACATTTTCAGATTCAGATTCAGATTCCTTAATTGTCATTCAGACCTTTCGGTCTGAACGAAATTTGTTACCTTGCAGTCATAACATGTAATAAATTAAAACAAAACACACAATAAACACATATTTAACATCCACAGGTTCTCCCTTATCCACTCTACCAGTTACATTCTCAAAAAATTCTATAAGATTTGTCACACATGATTTACCTTTCGTAAATCCATGCTGACTTTGTCCAATGATTTCACTACTTTCCAAATGTGCTACTATCCCATCTTTAATAACTGACTGTAGCATTTTCCCCACTACCGATGTTAGACTAACTGGTCTGTAATTCCCCGTTTTCTCTCTCCCTCCCTTTTTAAAAAGTGGGGTTACATTAGCTACGCTCCAATCCCTAGGAACTATTCCAGAATCTAAAGAGTTTTGAAAAATTATCACTAATGCATCCACTATTTCTGGGGCTACTTCCTTAAGTACTCTGGGATGCAGCCTATCTGGCCTTGGGGATTTATCGGCCTTAATCCATTCAATTTACCCAACACCACTTCCCGACTAACCTGGATTTCACTCAGTTCCTCCATCTCATTTGACCCCCGGTCCCCTGCTATTTCCGGTAGATTATTTACGTCTTTCTTAGTGAAGAGAGAACAAAATTAGTTATTCAATTGGTCTGCCATGTCCTTGTTCCCCATGATCAATTCACCAGTTTCTGACTGCAAAGGACCTACATTTGTTTTAACTAACCTTTTTCTCTTCACATATCTATAAAATCTTTTGCAGTCATTTTTTATGTTCCCTGCCAGTTTACTTTCAAAATCCATTTTCCCTTAGTAATTAAGCCCTTTGTCATCCTCTGCTGGACTGAATTTCTCCCAGTCCTCTGGTAGGCTGCTTTTTCTGGCTAATTTGTATGCTTCATCTTTTGTTTTGATACCATCCCTGATTTCCCTTGTTATCCACGGATGCACTACCTTCCCTGATTTATTATTTTGCCAAACTGGGATGAACAATTATTGTAGTTCATCCATGCAGTCTTTAAATGCCTTCCATTGCATATCCACCATCAACCCTTTAAGAATCACTTGCTTGTCTATCTTGGCCAATTCACGTCTCATACCCTCAAAGTTACCTTTCTTTAAGTTCAGAACCCTTGTTTCTGAATTAACAATGTCACTCTCCATCCTAATGAAGAACTCAACCATATTATGGTCACTCTTGCCCAAGGGGCCACGCGCAACAAGACTGCAAACTAACCCTTCCTCATTACTCGATACACCGTCTAGAATAGCCTGTTCTCTCGTAGGTTCCTCTACATGTTGGTTTAGAAAACTACCCCGCATACATTCCAAGAAATCCTCTTCCTCAGCACCCCTGCCAATTTGATTCACCCAATCTATATGTAGATTGAAGTCACCCATTATAACTGTTTTACCCTTGTTGCACACATTTCTAATTTGATGCCATCCCCAACTCCACTGCTATTGTTAGGTGGCCTGTACACAACTCCCACTAGCGTTTTCTGCCCCTTAGTGTTTCGCAGCTCTACCCATATCGATTCCACATCCTCCAAGCTAATGTCCTTCCTTTCTATTGCGTTAATCTCTCTAACCAGCAATGCTACTCCACCTCCTTTTCCTTTCTGTCTATCCCTCCTGAATATTCAATATCCCTGGATGTTCAGTTCCCAGCCTTTGTCACCCTGGAGCCATGTCTCTGTGATCCCAACTATATCATATTCATTAATAACTATCTGCACATTCAACTCATCCACCTTATTACGAATGCTCCTTGCATTGAGACACAAAGCCTTCAGGCTTGTTTTTACAACAGTCTTTTCCCCTTATACAATTATGTTGAAAAGTGGCCCTTTTTGATTTTTGCGCTGGATTTTTCTGCCTGCCACTTTTACTTTTCACCTTACTACCTATTGCTTCTCCCCTCATTTTACACCCCTCTGTCTCTGCTCATGCTCCCATCCCCCTTCCACATTAGTTTAAATCCTGCCTGACAGCTCTAGCAAACACTCCCCCAAGGACATTGGTTTCTTTCAAGCCCAGGTGCAGACCATCCTGTTTGTACTGGTCCCACCACCCCCAGAACTGTTCCAATGCCCGAGAAATTTGAATCCACCACCCTTGCACCATTTTTCAAGCCACGTATTCATCTGCAATATCCTCCTTTTTCTACTCTGACTAGAAAGTGGCACTGGTAGTAATCCAGAGATTATTATCTACTTTTAAGTTTATCTCCCAGTTCCCTAAATTCGCCTTGTAGGACCTCATCCCGTTTTTTACCTATATCGTTGGTGCGAGTGTGCACCCCGACAGCTGGCTGTTCACCCTCCCCCTCCAGAATGTTCTGCAGCCATTCATCCCTGACCCTTGCATCAGGGAGGCAACATACCATCCTGGAGTCTCGTTTGCGGCTGCAGAAACGCCTACCTATTCTCCTTACAATTGAATCCCCTAATACTATAGCCCTTCCACTCTTTTTTTCTCCCCGCAGAGCCACCCATGGTGCCATGAACATGGCTGCTGCTGCCTTCCCCTGATGAGCCATCTCCCCCAACAGTATCCAAAGTAGTATATCTGTTTAGGAGGGAGATGACCGCAGGGGACTCCTGCACTATCTGCCTACTGCTACGCTGGCTAATGGCCACCCGTTCCCTTTCTGTCCGCTTAACTTTTATCTGTGATGTGACCAACTCACTGTACGTGCTATTCACGAGTTTCTCAGCATCGTGGATGCTCCAGTATGAATCCAACCGCAGCTCCAATCGTTCAATGCGGTCTGCCAGGAGCTGCAGCTGGACACACTTAGTCACCAGGGACACCGACCATATCCCTGATTTCCCACATGTTGCAGGATGAGCAAACCATGGGACCGATCTCAACTGACATGGCTTGCCCCCAAATTAAATCAACTCGCACTATAAAAATCTTAATCCTTTAAACTAACCTTTACTAAAAAGCACTATACCCTTAGCTCACTGTACCCTTAGCTCACTGTGCCCTTAACCCAGAAAGCAGAAATGCAAACCTGGGGTTGCACCCAATCTGCTGCTTCCTCCAGTCCGCTTCCACCAATCAGCGGCTTCCACCAGAACACTTCCTTAGAAGTGTGGAACGTTACAGGTTTGGGTACTCCTCCTCTTGCTCCAACGGCTCCTGGGCCTCTGTGGAGTAAAGCCCCGCGCTCGATTTATACACTCACCGCCCGGAAACTCCTCCTCTTGTACCAATGGCTCCTGGGCCTCTCCCAGGTGATTTAATCACATGTGATTTTTTTTCTATAGCAAATCTCAAATTGTGGAGTACAGAGGCAAATAAATAAATGCTGGGTCTTTGTCCCAAACATAATGGAGGGCACTGTATTATGCACGAATACAATCAAGCCAGGTTGAGAAATGAGAGAAGTACCTGAGTGCAGAATATAGAGTGGAGATGCTGGTTTAAATCGAAGGAAGACACAAAATGCTGGAGTAACTCAGCGGGACAGGCAGCATCTCTGGAGAGACGGAATGGTGACGTTTCAGGTCGAGTCCCTTCTTCTGAAGAAAGGCCTCCACCCGAAATGTCACCCATTCCTTCATATAGCTTTTCAGGATTGCTGAGTAACAGTTTTTGAGAAAAGATCTAAAGTCCAGAATGAGTTTGGTTGGAAGATCAGGACTATATTCTCACTTATGGAATGACTGTTTAGAAATCTGATAACAGAGGGGAGAGGCTAATTTTTCATTGGAAAAAACACAAGGATAATATCTGTACTGAGACCGTACACTTATTTGGAAAGGCTAAACTATGTGAGGCAGGAGAGAGGCGATGACCCGATAAGCCTAAATTGGAGGCCACAATATGATCGGCACCAATTTATCTAATAGGAAAATGTGCGTACCCAAGAAGCAGACAAAGTGGAACGCAGTCACGCATGGGTTGAAGTGAATAACATGGATACATATGAGGAGAAGGATGATAAGCATGAGAATACTTGCATATTAAAGAATACTTTATTATAGAAAATGTTAGATGATTGATGCAATCCTAGAATATTCACTCCAGTTTTGGCTGATCCAACTGAAACCAATGTTTACAAAAGTATATTCTCTTATTAACAATGAAATTAAAGTCAATATCACTGTTTTCCAGTCTCCGATGCCAGTCGCTTTTGTACATGAGGTTGTTCAAATTGAAGAAAGATAGTGCACTAAAATATTCCAAAACATTGACTGAACACCTTAAGGTAAGTCGCAACGCTGCCTTTTTAAAAAAAGCAAATTTATTTCTATTTTAGACATTTCCATGTGATGTTAAATTATTTTATTTTCTAGAATTCGTACAGCAGTGCTCAAGCTCAATCACCTGGCGTTGGAAGGTAATTTACTACTTGCCCTTTGATTGTCAATGTGTTTTGCTGTTTAACCATGAGTTAATTTCATACTCTGTCTTGGGGTCATTTCAAACATTTTAATGATACATTTCCAAAGACAACATTAATGCAAAAAAATATATATATAGCTGTTGCGATGAAAATGTAATGCATTTTGAACATATATATATTCTCTAAACAGAAAGCTTCTATTTCCACAATACTTCTCATAGTTCCTGAATTAACCTGTATTAAATCTTGGCTTTACTGAGAGGAAAGTGCAACAAACATGCACATCCTCAACAACAGGACTGGACATAAAAATGCCAAAGGCACGGCTCAAACCATGGTCACCCACATACCAGTGGACGATCCACCTTGGCTTACTCTCGAGATCCCTACCATCACAGAAGCCAGTTTGATTAATTACATGTAAAAGCAATAAAGTGCGGAACAGTGGCGCAGTGACGCTGCGGTAGAGTTGCTGCCTGACATCGCCAGAGATCCGGGTTCGATCCTGACTACGGGTGATGACTGTACGGAGTTTGTACGTTCTCCCTGTGACCATGTGGGATTTCTCCACTACCTCTGTTTCTTTCCCACATTCCAAAGACGTACAAGTTTGTAGGTTAATTGGCTTTGGTAACATTTTAAATTGTTTCCAGTGTGGGGGATAGTGCGAGTGCGTGGAGTTATCGCTGGTAGGCCAAAGGGCCTTTTTCTGCGCTGTGTCCCCAAAGCGTTACGGGGGGGGGGGGGGGGGGGGGGGGGGGGGGGGGGGGGGGGGAAGGCTATGGGACTTTGTCCGGCTCTATTGAACACCAGGATGGGGCTACGTCCAAACCAACAATAGTGAGAGTGGACTCGATAGTCAGGAGTACAGAGAAACATTTCTGTGGCAATAAGCGAAACTCGAGAATAGAGTGTTACCTCTCTGGTGCTGGTGTCAAGGCTGTCTCTAAGCTGGCACAGGACATTCTGAAAGGGGAGGGTGAGCAGCCATAAATCGTAGTCCATATTGATACCAGCGGTAGGGTGTTGAGGTCCAACAAAGGGAATTTAGTGAGTCGGAAAATAGGTTTAAAAAAAAAAAAAACAGAACTTGCGGGGTTCTGACTGACTCCATCCTGAAGAAGAATCCACCCGAAACGTCAGCTATCCATATTCTCCAGCGATGCTGCCTGAGTTACTCCAGCACTTTGTGTCCATTTGTGAGTTGCTGGAAAGTTGTTTCCTTATCAAGTGAGCTGCTGATAATTTCTATGCTTCGTGGCCACAAATGACAGCAATTAATATTTTTTAAATTAAATTCAAAATAAAACCTGCGTAGTCAACAGGATCAGGAAGGCGAACTGAAGTAGAGGAATACAAAACTAGTGTATTCAAAAAATCCTTGAAGCATTAGAACATGAAAGTATGTTGTATTTTATTGCGGTATATGAATTTCATTTTTTTCTCTTATGGTCATTACGTAGCAAAGCTGCTGGCACGCCATCCCCAGTGTCTCCCAAGCTTTCTCCGGGGAATACTGGGACCTATTCCTCCGGAAGTAGCACTTCTTCCAGCAGTTCCTCTGCCTCAGTCACAATTCCGCAGAGAATCCACCAGATGGCAGCCAGTTACGTTCAAGTTACGTCCAATTTCCTCTTCGCCACTGAAGTGTGGGATCAAGCTGACCAGCTGGGTAAAGAGAACAAAGGTAGAGTCAAAGACCGCGCATTTCTAGCATGTTTGCATTGCATTAGATCTTCAGGCTTTCTCCATGAACTATCCTGAATTAGGCCTGGATAGAGTGAATGTGGAGAGGATGTTACCACTAGTGGGGGGTCGCTTCGACATCGGGAGAGAGATGGTGCGGGGGAGAGAGAAGAACTTTGCCTTCCATCACAGTGAGGAGGAGATCCACTGTGATGGATGTTTGTGTGAATTTAATTGTTTGCATGTTTTTCTATGAATAGTTCTGTTTGTTTGTTTGTATGGCTTGTAGAAACGGAGTTTCGTTCGAGCCTCTCTGAGGTTCGAATGACAAGCAATAAAATCAAATCAAATCAAATCAAATCAGAGCCGAGGAAAAAAGGCCATAGCCTCAGAATAAAAGGACGTACTTTTAGAAAGGAGTAGGAATCTCTTTATGGGGCTGTTCTACTGTACGAGCTAATTCAAGAGTTCTCCCGAGTTTCCGCTGATTCAAACTCGGAGAGTTACGGTAATGGCCTCTCGTAGGTACTCGGGGCTCTCGTGGACATTTTTCAACGTTGAAAATTTTTCACAAGTCTTCCTGAGCTTACCGCGTTTCCCGAGTACCTGCCGTTGGCGTTACGAGCCGCTAAGAGACGTCCCGAGCTCCAACGTACCCACAATGTACATTCTACGTGCTTACCACGAATTTGATTTTTTTTAAACTCTGGAGAGCTCTTGAATTAGCTCGTAAAGTGGGACATCCACCTCAGAGGGTGGTCAGCCTTGATTGAATGGTCGCGTAGACTTGGATGGGCCGAATGGCCTAATTCTGCTCCTATGAAATATTATCCTTTTTTTTCAGGTTAAATTTATGCAGATTGAAAAGGTTTGATTCTTTAGTTTTGAATTAAACATACTTAGTTTTAACTCGATGGGCCGAGTAGCCTAATTCTGCTCCTGTATCTTAAAACTTATCACATTTGGCATGGACATTTGGGCCGAAGGGATTGTTACTGTGCTGCACTGGTTTGTTCTACACTCCGTCGGTACTGCGCCGTGAATATACTAAAACAAAAAAACGTTGCTTAATGAAGTCAGTGAAAAGATTTTTGTTTGTCCGCAGACTTTTTTGTGGAGCTGGACAAAGCGATGCACCCGCTGGTGTTCAACAGCAGCAGTATGACTGACCTTGTGCGCTACAGCCGCCAGGGATTACACTGGCTCCGCCTGGATGCTAATCTGTTACCTTGAGCTCGGGGGGGAAAAAGTTGGACAGAAGACCGGGAAAATCTGCCTTTTTCTTACTGTCACAGAATTACGTCGTGTCACTCTTTCCACGTTTTTTCTAATTGTAAATAGGCTCCTGACCTTTTACAGAACAAAAAAAATTATGATATATTACCAATGAAACTATTTTTGAACCTAGTAACATAACTTTCTGATTTTAAAAAAAAAGCAAATAGCATTTTTTTAAACATTTCTGTTACATTTCCTCACAGATACCTTAGAACTTTGGGAATTTTGTTCCTATTATGCAGGATCATTTTAATTTTTGTTAGTCAAGAGTCTCATCATGCATACCGTGACTTGCGTCTTTTACATTTCACTAATCAAGCAATCACTGCTTTGAAAGAAAAACCCAGGTTAACTTGCATGGATTCTACAATGGGTGCATTATATTTTATATCGATTCTCTGTTCTGTTTGATGTTACCAAATAAGTTCATAGCTATTCTAAGGAGTTTCACCGACCTTTAAATACTGTTCAGTTCCTTGACTGAATCGGGAATTATCACAGGGTATATTAAAAGAAATATTAATTGTGAGACTGTTTGCATGTTTAAAGCCAGATCTTGTTTCTGGATCAAATAGTATGACCTTATTGGGACATGTACTACTTTCGATGAAGAGGAGAATCATGCTGCTGTATCTATGGTACACAATTCTGTGAACAGCATCAATTTTCCAGCACAGTTAATATAGCGTAATGATGAATGGATCTTTTGTCAGACGAACATTTTAAGATATTAGGTGGGTTTTTTTTTTGGTTTTTTACTGCATTCATTTTTGAATGTTGAGTGTTGGCTGACTGAATTGTCCAAAATGATCGAGTGTAACATTTGTATAGAAGGCATGCTGTCGTGTACAGAGGTTGTACAGCGTTCGCAAGGTTCATAGTCACCAGTCTGACAAATGAATAGCAGCTCCTGGCCTCACCAAGGTAACCTCTGCTCATCACCCTCACTGGGAAGGCATCTGATTCCACCTTGTGTACATAGACGAGAGTGCACTCAAAATGTGCATTGTCCCAAAAGAAAATGAATTGACACCTTTTCACAGCGAGATTTGTATTTGCTTTGCATTTAACTGGATTAGTTTCTGGACCTGCCACGGAGTAGAAAACTACTTTTTAAAAATGTAATTGAATTCCTATGTGTTAGGTTTAAGAGATGGAAACTGCAAGCTACCAGTACGCCGAATATGCTTCAGAGTTGCACGATTTCTGTTCAAATCTAATTTCTTTAAAACTGAAACCGTATATATAGCAATTTCCATTTTCTGTATGTTTTTTGTCCTGATCTCCTTTGGGAGATTTGAATCTGCCCACTTCAAATGCCTGATACATTTCTTGTCTTTTCCTCCTGATTTTAAGCGTACATTTTCAGTTAGATTACAAGGTGCTGCATCAGACACTAAATCCGTGTAAATTGTGTAATTTGAAGAAATCTGAGAGTTGTGTTTTCCAGCTTGGCTCTTGCTGTGTTGTAGACTGTTGCTACAATTAGTGACCATATCTGCCCCGGAATCCATGCCTCTTCCGTCTTTCAAAATGACTACACTGCTTTGTAAACCAGAGGTGGGATCTCTTTCTGTGAGAGTAAACACAAAAAAAAACATTTGGGAAAAGGTGCAAGCATTTTTAAGTAGACTTAAGGTGCAGCCAGGTGAGCTAAGGAAATATAGTGTCCTGTATTTCTTTGTCCTAAATAGAGAATCTATTTTAATGTAATAATTATTTAAAATCCAATGTCGGCCTGCAAGTTTTTGTTTTAAAACTATTCCTATCCTGCCAATTAAAAAAAAAAAAAAACCTCACCCTTGCCGTAATCTAACATTATGTTGGCTAGATTAGTCAGTAAATGTATAAGTAACTTAAACAGGCAAAAATGGATTTATTTGGGGAGGGGGATTATTTTGGGGATATTTGTTTTTGCTAAATTGGGCCATTTTATTTATGTATTTATTTTATTTTGAGGACACATTCTGTAAATGTGTTCCATCTGCTGCTTTGTAATGTTCTGCAATGGATTCCCTGCTGCAAATCCACATGGCCTGTGCGAAGTGGCATCAGTATTGAGAGTGCATGGATGCGACTCTGTGGGGGGGGGGCAGCATGAACAAGGGCTTTAGTTTTTCCCTTCTCCCAGGAAGATTTTAATTGTTCTGTAATACCTCCATCTCCGTGGAAAGGTGGGCTTGATTGTGAGAGGTCACGCCTGATTAACAGTATCCCTTTCAACACTATTGAGTTAATCTTGCGTATAGGGCTTGTCAGAAGTATATTTTTAAAAGAAATTGCTACTTTTAAGATTCGTAGAGGTTCCAATCAAATGGAGCTACGAGGAACAGCTCTGCAATCTGCTTTTCCTCGCATCTGTTACTGCCGAAATGCCTTTGTGTTTCTGGCACACATCGGACAAGTCAAACAAATAATATTTTGTGTATTTAACAAAACAAAAATGAGTGCCACTTGTTATAGCCTAATACTTGCAAAGTGAATCTGTTTTTTGTAATGTGTTCTCCTTTTGTGCGTTCTGTGGAACCGCTAATATATTGCCCCACAGTGCAAAACATCCTTTAAACCGGTGACGAGCAGCGTCTTCCGGAACAGTGGTATATGGAGAGATCGTCAAACACACACTCAGCCAAATTCCCAAATGGTCTCAACCATTTGCCGTTGTCTCGAACTGCGTATTTGATGTTAATACTGAAGGTGTGTAATAGGCTTGTGTCTGTTATGATGTCTGCCATGGAATATCAAGTTTTTAAATGTAATGTGTATTTCTAATTATAAATGTTTATTTGATAGAAATAACTGACCTTATAATATTTTATAGTATTTATTACTGTAGATATCCGGGTCATCTCGACCTTTTTAGCACATCGTTCCCATTCTAATGCTTCCCTATCACTTCTTTTGATTTTTTTTTTGGACGAACAGATTTCAATTGCTCATTCGTCACGTGATTTTTTTTTTTTTTTTAATTTCAGACTTGAGCTACAAATGAATTGCTGGCTACACGTTGAGCATTTGGGTTTAAAGTATGATAGCAAACAGTAGTATCAGTAAATAAAAAGGGAAATGATATAACTATGACCATTTGAGTATGCACCTGACTTTTCTATCTTCCTGCAGACGTTGTTGAAATCAGTCCCGATCAGTGTTTTTAATTCTCACCAAGTCATTGTTCTCGATTTGCCTGTGGGCTTTTTTTTGCTTTAAATTCGGAGAGTCACTAAAAGTGAACATTTCATACTAAGTTAAATTGATCTTTTTATAATGTTTGTACCCAGTCGCCACCCCCAACTTACCTCCAATCATCATGTTAGCCCCACCCTCATTAAACCTATCTGTCATGAACAGGTTGCTTTTGTCAGCCTGGGGGGCGGCGGGGGGAGGAATAATGTAGTTACACGATTACTAACATATTGTTTTTGAGGCCCTGCTTTATGTGAATTATACACGTTCATGGAGTGTTAATCCTATCAAATAAATGTATTATGAAATAAAGGTAGTGTAATTTAGGGTATATAACTTGCAAAACATGCCTTTGAATTAATGGGAAATTGTCTATTTTTCATTCTAATGTTCTTTTTAATTAAGCTCCAAATTGCCGTGTTTACATATGATTTATAACACTTGAAAATGTTGGATACGGTAGTTAAATCAGTAAGTGAAAGCTCTTTTGTAGCTGCGGACAATGTTCTCTAACATGGTGCCATCTTTAGCAGTATGCAGTACCTTGTCCCTTTAGAAAGTGCTGCAGAGATTGCCTCAGACGTGGGTGAGGCATTTGCATTGGGAAGTATTTGTAAGATAATGTTTAAGGCAAGTAAAGCATTGTATAACCTGAAATTTTGGCTTCTGTAAAAATTATATATTTTCCATCATAATGGAAAAGGGTTTTTAGTAAATCTAGATTGTTGCAGCTCAGCTCTGTATTTTTCAACTTTAGTCACAAGTTGCATATTTTTAAGTAAGATGGAATTCGCATATTTACAGTGTATAAAGAAAACCTCAGATTCTTATTATTCTGTCAGGAAAAGTAGATTTGCTTTGTATAATGCAGATTGTTAACTTTAGTGAATTTCCGGTGAGATTTTTCTTTAATAAATTTTTCAAATGCTAACCAGCTTGTGTGTTTGTTGTAACAGAGGCACCCAACTTGCATGGTTCCGTCAAATGGATCTTCTGGTAAATTATGGGGAAATCTAAAGGGGAAAGTGGTGTTTAAATGGGTCGCTGTTCTCGACAATTTAATCACAATGTCTATCTTCGCCCCAACCTCCTACGATCATGTTTGCATAATGTAGATCCCACTGGCTGGAAGGGCCGAATGGCCTACCCCTGCGCCAATTGTCTATTATCATTGTTTCAAAATTAAGGGTGGCACAATGGCGCAGCGGTAGGGTTGCTGCCTTACAGCGCTAGAGACCCGGGATCGATACTGACTACGGGTGCTTGTCTCTACGGAGGTTGTAGGTATTCCCTGTGAACCTGCGTGGGTTTTCTCTTGAGATCTTCGGTTTCCTCCCACACTCCAAAGATGTACAGGTTTGTAGGTAAATTTGCTTGGTATAAATGTATAATTGTCTCTAGTGTGTGTAGGAGAGTATTAGTGTGCAGGGATCGCTGGTTGAGGTGGACCGAATGGCCTGTTTCAATGTTGTATCTCTAAACTAAACTGAAACAACTTGTTATTCCATAGTTTTGGCTTAAACTGTACCTTCTGGCACTCCAGAATGTTTTGTTACCTGTCATCTTTTATATCTAAAATATTGTCTTTGTAAGTTCATTGAGGGAGTGCAGCGTAGGTTCACGAGGTTAATTCCCGGGATGGTGGGACTGTCATGATGAAAGAATGGAACAACTGGGCTTGTATTCACTGGAATTTAGATGAGAGGGGATCTTATAGAAATATATACAATTATTAAGGGATTGGACACGCTAGATGCAGGAAACATGTTCCCGATGTTGGGGGGGGTCCAGAACCAGAGCCCGCATTTTGAGAATAAGGGGAAGGCCATTTAGAACTGAGATGAGGGGGAAAAAATTCTCCAAGAGTTGTGAATTTGTGGAATTCTCTGGTAAAATACGAAGATTTCTTGGCTATTTTTAATCCTTAAATACTGATGCCATCGCCAGTACAAGTCTCCAAATGATGTGATTCCCAACAATGGCAAAGTATGAGTTAATGCTGCCTCACCTCCTTCACAAAATCCAAGGGTGGGACATTCAAGTTCTGCTCTTCAGGTACGGAATAACAGATTCTTATTGAGGTGTATAAAATCAAGAGGGGAATGGATAAGGTTCATGCACAGAGTCTTTTTACCCATGGAAGGGGAATCAAGAACCAGAGGACATAAGTTCAAAGTGAGTGAGGAAATATTTAAGGATGGTTAACTTTGTCACACAGAATGGTGGGTAAACGCAATAAGCCAGTTGAGGTAAGGTACTAAACATTTAAAAGACATTTGGACAGGTACATAGATATGAAAGGGTTTAGAGGGATATGGGCCAAACGCAGGCACTTTGGGACCAGTGTAGATGGGGCACCTTGGTCATCATGGACAAGTTGAGGTGAAGGGCCTGTTTTCATGCTGTACGACTGTGTACGGGGGCAGGGAGTCAGGAAGCCAGAGGTGAGGCATGTTGAGGTAGAGGGCGTAAGTGGTGGTGGGGATGGGCAAGTGGCATTTCAGGTCTGAAAGATGGTCCCAACACAAAATGCCACCGTCCATTCCCTCCACAGATGCTGCTTGACTCACTAAGTTCCTCCACCACTCTCGTTTTGTAGAGCGAAGAGCATGTGTTCACTAATGTAGGTCCTGTTGAATCAAAAACAGGAACATTTGTCCGCAGTTATGAATAAAATTCCAGAGTACAGTATATCAACAAATACTCTAGTTCTGCCTCGGAAGAAATGCAAGAGGACAATGGGGAGGAGATGGGGTTAAAGGTGATCAGTATTTGTTAGGGGTGGTAGGGACGAGTGCTGGAGACAATATTGGCCTTGAAGCCCATATATTCCAGGCCCTGATATCTTGCTTCCCCAATCGCAACTTAGCAAGTACAAATGAGAGCATTTGCATTAATTTTGTTGCTTGTTGACCAATCTTTTTCTTGCTAAATTTCCTCTGGTGCTTTTTTTCCAAGAACATTCCTAATAATTTATCAAATTACTTTTTTTTTTTTAATCCACTTAATTTCCTTTCTGCTGTAACTTAAAGGATAATATATTTTACCAATCTATGCCACTATCTTTGGATATGTCATTCACTTATAACAGCTCACAAATGTTATAGAAAATAGGTGCAGGAGACAGCACCGCCATTCAATATCATGGCTGATCATCCTGTTCCTGCTTTCACCCCATGTCCCTTAGCCCTAACAGCTCAATCTAACTCTTGAACTGGCAAAGTACAGTGGCAAAGTATGAGTTAATGTGTTGATGTGTTAATGAGTTAAAACTCCAGTGAGTCAAAATGTTATTGTCAAATTACCTTGTATTGTTTCTCAATTCACATTCAATTAATCAACTTTGGAAATACAACATGGAAATAAGCCCCTCGGCCCACTGAGTCTACACTGACCAGCGATCACACCGTATACTAACACAATCCTACACGCTAGGAACAATTTGCAATTTTTACTGAGGCCAATTAACCTGCAAATCTACGCCTTTGGAGTGTGGGAGGAAGCCGGAGCACCTGGAGAAAACCCACGTGGTCACGGGAAGAATGTACAAACTCTGTACAGACAGCACCCGTAGTTAGGATCAAACCCAGGGCTCTGGCGTTGTGCTGCCCTGCTACGCTACTGTGCCAACCTGTGGGCTCTGCCACTGTGCTGCCAATGCATTATTAGCAAAAAGATCAGCATAGATTTTCTTGTTCAAGCCGTGCATGCATCAAATCGATGTTGTGGTGGGGGGGGGGGAGAGTCTGAACCTTGACATGACCCGTAATCTTCCCCCTAACCCTGCCAACACCAAAATGGACACTTTGTACAACCACATTCCTGTGCCATATGAGTAGCTGATACTAAAACCGAACCTGGGTCTCTGGCACTGTGAGGCAACAACTCTAGTGCAGCTTGCTAGTAAGAATTGAACTGGAAACTTGCCAGGAGAGAAGAGATTAATTGCCACTGGCAATCTGTAATAATTGGAGCACAATACCAAGTACCCAATCTACAGCCTTAATTTAGGGAACACGAATGTAGGAAGGAGCTGCAGATGATGGTTTATGCCGAAGTTATACAAAATGCTGAATTAGCTCAGCAGCTCAGGCAGCCTCTCTGGGGGGGGGTGGGGGAGGAATAGGTGAAGTTTCAGGTCGAGACCCGTTTAGTTTAGAGAGATACAGCATGGAAACAGTCCCTTCGGCCCACTGAGTCCGTGCCGACCGGCGATCTCTGCACACTATCACCGTCCTACAATTACACCAAGACAATTGGCCTACAGCCTGGATGCAGATGTAGTATAATGTGGATAAATGTGAGGTTATCCACTTTGGTGGCAAAAACAGGAAAGTAGACTACCTGAACGGTGGCCGATTAGGAAAAGGGGAGATGCAACGAGATCTGGGTGTCATGGTACACCAGTCATTGAAAGTAAGCATGCAGGTGCAGCAGGCAGTGAAGAAAGCGAATGGTATGTTAGCATTCATAGCGAAAAGATTTCAGTATAGGAGCAAAGAGATTCTGCTGCAGTTGTACTGGGCCTTGGTGAGACCACACCTGGAGTATTGTGTACAGTTTTGGCCTCCTAATCTGAGGAAAGACATTCTTGCCATAGAGGGAGTACAGAGAAGGTTCACCAGCCTGATTCCTGTGATGGCAGGACTTTCATATGAGGAAAGACTGGATAGACTCGGCTTGTACTCGCTAGAATTTAGAAGATTAAGGGGGGATCTTATAGAAACTTACAAAATTCTTAAGGGGTTGGACAGGCTAGATGCAGGAAGATTGTTCCCGATGTTGGGGAAGTACAGAACAAGGGGGTCACAGTTTAAGGATAAGGAGGAAGTCTTTTAGGACCGAGATGAGAAAAACATTTTTCACACAGAGTGGTGAATCTGTGGAATTCTCTGCCACAAAAGATAGTTGAGGCCAGTTCATTGGCTATATTTAAGAGGGAGGCCCTTGTGTATATTTAGATGTGGCCCTTGTGGCTAAAGGGATCAGAGGGTATGGCGAGAAGGCAGGTACAGGATACTGAGTTGGATGATCAGCCGAATGGCCTACTCCTGTACCTGTTTTCTATGTTTCTATAAAGCGTGCTGTGAATAACTCACAACACAGATTAATATGTTCTTTCAGATGAGCGATCTCCCAGAAACCCTTGTCTCCCTTCTGTGGGAAACATTTAAAGCAATTGTACGACGAGCGTTTATCTCCTCCCAAGCCTTTCATAATAAAAAGAGCCGAGCTAAGCAATATGAACTAGAAATGGAAATAAGGCAACTAGATATTGAAAACGCGACAGCTCCCTCTATGTTAAATCACAACAAAATTGCTACACTTAAATATAAGTTAAATCACATATATTCAGACCAAATTATATGACTTTGTCAACATACTAAACAATTATAATTTGAATTTGTTGATAAACCACAAAAATTGCTAGCTCATCAACTTCGCAGGTTAGATCAGGAAAAAACAAATCATAAAATCAGATCAGATATGGGAGAAACACTATCATTGCCTATGGATATCAATGACAGATTTTTTAGATATTATCAGACACTTTACTCAGCCAAAAAAACAGACTGTACTATGGGAATGGAAACATTCTTTAAAAAATGTAATCTTTCAGGATTAGATCTGAGAGAGAGAATTAATAGGTGCTGAAATTTCAATGAAAGATGAGAGTCCATTAGATCATTGAAAAATGGAAAAGCCACAGCCTAAATTCCGGAATTTTATTAAAAATTTAATGATTTCATCTCCCCACACCTACAGACATTATATAATTATGCTTTCACACTGCCAGAAACTTTAAATGAATCAACAATAACACTTATACCAAAAACTGATAAAGTTCTTGAGGACCCTTGCTCATATAGAGCAATAGCTCTTTTAAATACTGATCAGAAGATATTAACAAAAATCTTAGCCCACAGATTAAGTTCAGTAATTCATAAATTAATACATCCCGATCAAACGGGTTATCCCAAAACGCTATTCATTCTATAATTTGAGACGACTGTTTAATATAATATACTCAAATAGAATAGCTAATGTAGATTTAGCAGTCATCTTGTTAGATGCTGAAAAAGCATTTGATCAGGTAGAATGGCCCTATCTCTTTTCTGTGATGGTAAATGGGTTAAACTCCTATATACTAATCCATCAGCTAGAATATTGACAAATCAAATGTTATCACCCAAATTCAATCTATCCAGAGGTTGTAAACAAGGATGCCCACTATCTCCGTTACTATTTGCCTTAGCTATTGAACCACTTGCAGAAAGTATCAGAGCTCATCCAGAAATTTATGGGTACAATACTAAAGATACAGTTAATAAAATGTCTTAATATACAGAAGATGTATTATTATACATCACAAATTCAGAAACTAGTATTCCGAATTTACTATATCTTATAACGAAATTTGGTTCATTCTCGGGATATAGAATTAATTGAAATAAAAGTGAAATTATGCCAGTAACTGAACCAAACCAATTTATATTGCAACAGTCTCCTTTTAAAATAGTCTACGAAAAGTTTAAATATCTTGGAATTTATGTGACTAAGAAATACGCGTCTTAAATCAAACTTTCCTCCCCTACTCAATAAACTACATAAGAATATTCAATATTGGAAAACACTCCCCATTTCAATGTTTGGTAGAATTAATGCCATAAAAATGATTTTCCTTCCGCATTTACTGTACTTATTTCAATCAATCCCGATCTATCTTCCAAAAAATGTTTTTTTTAACTTGACTCTATTGTTACAAGTTTTATTTTGGACTACTAGAACCATATAATAAGTAAAAAACACCTGTGTCAATCTAAGATGAATGGAGGATTAATTTTACCAAATTTTCTATTTTATTTTTGGGCAGGTAATATCAAAAATATGAACTTCTGGTTGGAGGATATGGATCAACAACCAGATTGGTTAAAGATGGCAAAAGAAGACTGCCTACCTTTTGAAATTGGCGTGATTTTGTTAACACCTGCAAAATTGATTTAAAAAACTTATAGTGGAAACCCGATAATACATAGTGGTGTGCGAACCCGGAAACAATTAAAAAAGACTTTAAAATTGGATAATTTATCACTTCTTCTTCCTATCTTAAATAACCCCTCATTTAAACTGTCCGTGTTAGATAAAGGATTTGCAGAATGGAAAAAACAATGGAATTACAAAAGTGGGACACCTTTATCAAAAGGGTATCCTTCTTTCATTCCAGGAGCTACAACAGAATTATGGACTACATCAAAGTATTTTTTTTAGATAGTTGCAATTTAGAGATTATATAAAATCACACACACAAGAGTACAGAACTAAGGACCCAGAAATCCTTGATGAATGTTTGAATAAACATTCTAACACAGATAAATTAATATCCTCCATTTATAATATCCTGTTAGATACTGAGGTCCCGTCGACGGAGCCACATGGACAAGCATGGGAAAATGAATTGGCTCAATCCATAACGAAGGATATATGGGATGAAAGTTTACAACATATACATTACTGTTCGTTAAACGCCAGACACTCTTTATTACAATTTAAAGTATTACATTGATTATATTACTCCAAAATAAAATTTAACAGAATTTTTCCAAATATCTCACCTATCTGTGATAAATGTCAATACCTAGAAGCCAACTTACCAACATACATACCTTGGTAAATTGCATAAGAATTAAAAAAAATATTTCTGAAGTTGTTAATATCCAATTGGATCCCGATCCAAAATTAATAATATTGGAAATATCAGAACAGAGTATAAAACTTACAACAAATCAAAGAAATGTTCTTGAATACACCATAATTAATGGGAAAAAATTAATACTAAGATTTTGGAAAAATCCAATAACCCCCACAATTAAAATGAGGATTACAGAAATGTCTGAGACCTTACGTTTGGAAAAAAATAGATTCGTCTTAATTGACAAACCAGAATTATTTGTTAGAATATGGTCTCCATTTATTGATTTTTTTAAAGAGGTAAACTGGTTCAACACAGAAGCTGGACTGAAACCCGAGCTCAGGATTGGATGAATAACTACGCCATATAATCTATGCATGCACCTATCTCTAAAACCGTTATTGGTAATTTTCTTTTTTTTGTTTTTTCTTTCTCTCCTTTTTTTTCCTCTTTATCCCTTCCTTTCTATTATTTTATAGATCTTTCTTTTTCTATCTCTTAAAAAATTCTATGAAAAGAACAGAAGGTTTGTATAAAATTTAATTGGTAAACAAACCGTGTTGCTAATATGTGTTTATGCTTTATTTATTTTTTTAATTAAAAAAATATTTTTTTTTTTAATTAAAAAAATAATTTCATTGTTAATAGGAGAATATACTTTGGTAAACATTGGTTTCAGTTTGATCAGCCAAAACTGGAGTGAATATTCTAGGATTGCATCAATCATCTAACATTTTCTTTAATAAAGTATTCTTTAATATGCAAGTATTCTCATGCTTATCATCCTTCTCCTCATATGTATCCATGTTATTCACTTCAACCCATGTGTGACTGCGTTCACTTTGTCTGCTTCTTGGGTACGCACATTTTCCTATTAGATAAATTGATGCCGATCATATTGTGGCCTCCAATTTAGGAGGTCATTCCATAAGTGAGGATATAGTCCTGATCTTCCAACCGAACTCATTCTGGACTTTAGATCTTTTCTCAAAAACTGTTACTCAGCAATCCTGAAAAACTATATATATATATATATATATATATATATATTTTTTTTTAATATCTTTATTTATTAGAGGTACCGTACGTTACATCAGTGTACATCCCTTATATAGTATTACAATCATTGTACCCCTTAATTTTTTAAGGCTTTAGAAAAGAAAGAAGAGAAAGAAATATCAACAGAGAAAGTAGAAGAGTGAAAAAGAGATGTGAAAGTGAAAAAGCATGGCAGAGGGAAAGGGAACCCTTGGGCGAAGAGTTAGAGAAAGGAGATTAAGAGATAGACCCTGGAGAGGAGAAAAAAAACAGGGAAAGAAAGAGAAGGAAAGAAGAAAAGCCAGTTACTTTATTATAAACATCTCGCCAAAGGAATCTACCAACTCAACAGTTTTTCTTCCCCCTTTACCAAGACCCGACACCGCTACTTTTTTGAGGTATTCTCGCACCTTATCCTTGTAGTAGATTTATAAATGCAGACCACGTCTTATAGAAACAGTCTGATTTTCCTGCCAGTCGGAGTCTCATATCTTCCAAGTGTAGTGTTTCGAACATAGTTGAAATCCACGCATTAACTGTTGGTATAGGAGAATTTTTCCAGAATTTTAAGATGAGCTTTTTTCCAGTTATTAAGCCTGAAAAGCTATATGAAGAAATTGGGTGACGTTTCGGGTGGAGGCCTTTCTTCAGAAGAAGGGTCTCGACCCGAAACGTCACCCATTCTTTTTCACCGGAGATGCTGCCTGTCCCGCTGAGTTACTCCAGCATTTGCGTCTACCTTCGATTTAAACCAGCATCTGCACTCTATCTTTCCAACAACTAACTTTTTTTGAAAAACTATATTCTGCACTCAGGTACTTCTCTCATTTCTCAACCTGGTGTTGTGCATGGCTCGATTGGATTCATGCATAATACAGTGCCCTGCATAATGTTTGGGACAAAGATCCGTCATATATTAATAGAAAAAAATCACATGCGGTTAAAGTGCACGTTGTCAGATTTTTAATAAAGGTAATTTTTATACATTTTGGTGTCACCATGTAGAAATTACAGCAGTGTTTATACATTTCAGAGTCTCCCATTTCAGAGAACCATAATGTTTGGAACACATGGCTTCACAGGTGCTTTTAATTTCCCAGGTATGTTTAAATGCCTCCATAATGCAGGTATAAGAGAGCTCTCAGCACCTAGTCTATCCTCCAGTTTTTCCATCACCTTTGGAAACTTTTATTGCTGTTTATCAACATGAGGACCAAAGTTGTGCCAATGAAAGTCAAAGAAGCCATTATGAGACTGAGAAACAAGAATAAAACTGTTAGAGACATCAGCCAAACCTCGGGCTTACCAAAAGCAACTGTTTGGAACATCATTCAGAAGAAAGAGAGCACTGGTGAGCTTACTAATCGCAAAGGGACTGGCAGGCCAAGGAAGACCTCCACAGCTGATGACAGAAGAATTCTCTCTATAATAAAGAAAAATCCCCAAACACCTGTCCGACAGATCAGAAACACTCTTCAGGAGTCAGGTGTGGATTTGTCAATGACCACTGTCCGCAGAAGACTTCATGAACAGAAATACAGAGGCTGCACTGCGAGATGCAAACCACTGGTTAGCTGCAAAAATAGGACGGCCAGGTTACAGTTTACCAAGAAGTACTTAAAAGAGCAACCACAGTTCTGGTAGAAGGTCTTGTGGACAGATGAGACGAAGATTAACTTATATCAGAGTGATGGCAAGAGCAAAGTACGGAGGAGAGAAGGAACTGCCCAAGATCCAAAGCATACCACCTCATCTGTGAAACACGGTGGTGGGGGTGTTATGGCCTGGGCTGCTGAAGATACTGGCTCACTTATCTTCATTGATGATACAACTGCTGATGGTAGTAGCATAATGAATTCTGAAGTGTACAGACACATCCTATAAATTCAAACAAATGCCCCAAAACTCATTGACCGGCGGTTCATTTCACAGCAAGACAATGATCCCAAACATACTGCTAAAGCAACAAAGTTTTTCAAAGGCAAAAATCCTTGAGAGGCCAAGTCAATCACTTGATCTGAACCCAATTGAGCATGCCTTTTATATGCTGAAGCGAAAACTGAAGGGAACTAGCCCCCAAAACAAGCAAAAGCTAAAGATGGCTGTAATGCAGGGCCTGGCAGAGCATCACCAGAGAAGACTCCCAGCAACTGGTGATGTCCATGAATCGCAGACTTCAAGCAGCCATTGCATGCAAAAGATATGCAACAATATACGAAACATGACCACTTTCATTTACATGAAATTGTGTCCCAAACATGGTGCCCTGAAATGGGGGGTCTGTATAAACACTGCTGTAATTTCTACACGGTGAAACTAAAATGTATAAAAATGGCCTTTATTAAAATCTGACAATGTGCACTTTAACCACATGTGATTTTTTTTCTATTATAAATCTCAAATTGTGGAGTACAGAGGCAAATAAATAAATGATGGGTCTTTGTCCCAAACATTAAGGAGGACACTACATGTAAATAAGAAACTTCAACAATATGCCATCCATTTAAGTGAGTGTTTCAAACAATTATTTACAGAGGCTCTAATCTTATTTACAGTACTTTACACAGCATTTATTTATAAACTCATAGGTTACATTTGATGATGCAGTGAAAGTCAGTCTTCATGAACAATAAGGAATAATGATTGCTGCTGTGAAAACAAAACAAGGTATGAGAATACAGGCCTTGCGATCTTGATCAAAGATCCTATAGAGCAAGATAGACCACTCCTGCTAAATGCAATGGGCTGACGTGTAGTACGCAACGGAGCGGAACGTGGGCCTTTTTTTCATCCATTTCAGTAACCCGACCCGAACCCGACTCGCAGTGTAATCAACATTGCGGGGGAACAGTTTGTGTTAATAAATTATAATTCTGAAAATGAGGAGAAGATTTTTACCAAAGAACTTTGATTTTTACGAGGATGTTTCCGTAACCGGCTTCCGTCTCCGCACTAGTTATCTTTGCTCCGCTACGGGATCTTTGGTGCGGAGACGGAAGCCGGTTACGGAAATGGGGTCGGAAGTTACCCACGAATCTGCCCATGACCGTACCACGTCTTTTTCATCGAGTGATCAGTCTTGCTCGCTATAGGATCTTTGAATTTGATGGCCTTAAGTTTCCAACACAAACATCTTTGGGATGTGGGAGGAAACCAGAGCACCTGGAGGAAACCCACGCGGTCACAGGCAGAATGTGCAAACTCCACACAGACAGCACCCGAGGTCAGGATTGAACCTGGGTCTCTGGGGCTGTGAAGCAGCAAATCTACCAGCTGTGCCTGATAACTATGGTCTTGGAATGTTGTGTAAACATCTCTTGTATCAACCTGTGCCTGAATATTGTCTGGGACTTTCTTTGCTGAGAAGTTGTGATGAGAATGGAGCATTGTGCAGTTATAAGTTCCAGACGGAGAACCTGAAGAAAGGTCTCGACCTGAAACGTCACAGATCCATGTTCTCCAAAGATGGTGCCTGGCCCGCTGAGTACTCCAGCACTTTGAGTCCTCTTGTGTATTAACCGGCTAATACAATGATAATCCCTTACTCGGTTAATGCAGACAAACAGCAAGACCACACTGATCAGCGACCCCCGGACACTAACACTGTCCTACACACACTAGGGATAATTTACACATACACCAAGCCAATTAACCTACAAACCTGCATGTCTTTGGAGTGTGGGAGGAAACCCACGCAGGTCACAGGGGAAGGTACAAACTCCGTACAGACGGCACTGTAGTTGGGATCGAACCCGCGTCTCTGGCGCTGTGAGGCAGCAACTTTACCGCTGCGCCACCAGGCTGCCCTATTGATCAATTTGATCAGTTATAACGAGGGTTGACTATTGGAAGAATAGGAATTACAAAGGCTACATTGGGTTTTTTTTTAATGCATTAGTATACAAAGTGATAGAATAAAGCATTTTCCACAGCACATCTGAATGCAATTTCAGACAGCAAAATAATACACGTGAGTGAGCAAAGGTAAAAGAACATATTAAAGTCCATATTTCCGACTATCTTTCCTGGACCCAGCACACTGACGCAATTATAAAGAAAGCACCTCAGCGCCTCTCCTTCCTGAGAAGATTACCGAGATTCGGTATGTCAGAGACGATCCTCTCGATCTTCTACAGGTGCACAGTAGCGAGCATATGGACTGGTTGCATCGTGGCCAGGTTCGGCAATTTGAACGTCCAGGAGCGGAAAAGACTGCAGAAAGTTGTGACCACTGCCCAGTCCATCACTGGCTCTGACCGCCCCACCATTGAAGGGATTTATCGGAGTCACTGCCTCATCATCAGAGACCCACACCATCCTGGCCACACACTCATCTCACGACTGCCATCGGAAGAAGGTACAGGAGCCTGAAAACTGTAACATCCAGGTTCAGGAACAGCTTCTTCCCCACAGCCATCAGGCTATTAAACACGACAACCTCATAAGATATGAACTACAATAGACTTATTATTATTATTATTATTATTATTATTATTATTATTGCACTGTTATTGTTTGTTTTTTGAGTATGTGTGTATGTGTATATCTCTATAATTATAAAACTCTGATCTTGGATGTGTGTGTGTGTGTGTGTGTGTGTGTGTGTGTGTGTGTGTGTGTGTGTGTGTGTGTGTATAATCACATCTTGAAAAAACGACGCTCCAACGGTGACATTTTTACATATTCCGGTAGAGATTTATCCCGTGGACTCCAAAATCATCTTATCTGAAAAATTCATGCTTTATTTCTCCAATTATTAATCAAAATGTACACAAATCTGAAGAAAATTTGAAAAAAAAAACATCTGGCTTTGGCTGATAACGTCACAATGGCTCTGCGTGCTGCCGTCTTGGATCTGCGCACTGCGAGTGACGCTGCGGGTGGCGGCGGCGAGCCAACTTTGGAGCCTCGGAGGCTTGGCCGTGGGCCCAGTGGATGACAACGTTGGGAGCTAGCAGGTCCCAGGTTGGTGACCGGTTCTCCGGATCTCCCGCAACAACAGCTTCGTCCGCTGGACTGGAGAGTGGCAGCTTCGTCCGTTTGAACCAGCCCGTTTGCGGAGCTCGGATGCGGCCGCGGGACTTACCATCAGCAGGGTGGCGCAACATCGGAAGCCTGGATCGCCTCAATACAGAGGGAGAACAAGGAGGGAAGAGACAAGGACTTTAAGACTTTTGCCTTTCATCACAGTGAGGAGGTGCCTGGAAGACTCACTGTGGTGGGTGTTAAGCTGTGTTAAGTGTGTGTTCTGTTATTTTATTCTATGTTATGACAGCAAGGTATTTAATTTTGTTCAGACTGAAAAGTCTGAATGACAATAAAGGATACTGTAGATGGTTTATATGCAACCAATAACATAGTTACCTCAGTACCATTAACCCTGCCTAGTTAACATCAATCATAACGCCTTCCCCTTCCTGGGCACAGTTCAGTAGAAGAATGTAGCCAGTGCTTGAGGATGTATGTAATACCCTGTGCTATCATTAAAAGATGTTGCACACTGTAAGAGTTTGTGAATTGCTTATTTACATGGTGTCAGAAGTGAGATCGCTAACCGACATCTTCGAGTGGCGTGGTAACCACTACCTTGTCCTGGTCGACTCGTACTCAAACTGGTTTGAAGTGAATTTACTGACATCCCTCACGTCGGAGATGGTGATCCGAAAGCTGCGGAAACACTTCTCCACTTTTGGGTCCCCTGTCAGGCTGCAGACTGACAACGGCAGGCAGTTTACCAGCCGAGAATTCAAAAGTTTTGCCGACAAGTGGAATTTCGTGCATTTCACCAGAGTACCCACAGAGCAATGGCCTTGCAGAATGGGCCGTCCGCAACGCCATGCTTCTGATGGAACAGGCGAGACTATCCAACTCTGATTTGTATTTGGATCTCCTGAACCTCAGGAATGTTTCCAGGGATCCGGCCATGGGATCACCTGCTCAGCGTCTGATGTCCAGAACAACCAGATCTACCATCCCGATTGCCCAGCGCCAGCTGAAACCTCGGGTGCTGGAGCCCGCCTCCGTGCAGAGGCGAATTCAAGAGAAACATGACAGCCAGCGGCGTTCCCACGATCGGTCGTGCAGACCACTCGATCCTCTGTTGCCTGGACAGGTTGTTCGGTTGCAGACCGCCAGTGGTCACTCCCATCTGGCTACCGTGGTTGGGGTGGCCGACTCACCTCGTTCGTATCTGGTCGACTGTGAGGGTACCATCTACCGAAGAAGCCGACAACACCTGCTTGCGGTTAATGAGCCGAAGCCGCAGCCCCCGGGGCCCTATGCCCCGCCACTCTCATACCAGCAGCCGGCTGCCGTCCCAGCCAGTGTTCCCTGCATGCCTCGGTCCCCATATCGAGCGCCCCGGTTCCCCCTCTGCGCGGGTCCCCTGTTGCCGGTCGCGGTTCTCACTCTCCTGCTTCTCCCACCCCACCGCCCTTCCCTGGTTCCCCAGCTGCCTCGCGTCCTCCTGTTTCTTCTGCTCTTTTGGGGGGAAGGGGGAGATCCATACGCGCTCGGGCCGGATTAGTAAGCCACCTGTTCGTTATGGCAATTTTGTTTAATTCTGCTGTTTAATTCTGTTGTCGTGACAACAATCTGTTTTGATTTTCTAAGGGGAAGGATGTAGATGGTTTATATGCAACCAATAATATAGTTACCTCAGTACCATTAACCCCGCCTAGTTAACATCAATCATAACGCCTTCCCCTTCCTGGGTACAGTTCAGTAGAAGAATGTAGCCAGTGCTTGAGGATGTATGTAATACCCTCTAATTAAAAGATGTTGCACACTTTAAGAGTTTGTGAATTGCTTATTTACAGATACTTTATATTTTTATAGTTTATACAACAGAATATGTAAACATAATACATAACGGGAGAAAGGGGATCATGACAGAAGCCTCCTCGTGGAGATCCCAGGAAACGACGGCACTCTGTGACGCATCTGACGACCAATTCTGTCGACATATTGGTCGACGACAGAAGCCAACAGCGAGCTACACGTCGTCTGCCACACGAGCGAGCGGATGGGAGAAAAAAAAGTTTAGTGTGTGTGTCTATACACGTGCACGCATACTCAATAAATAAACAAATTTAGTGCAATACTAACAATAGCCCTTGCGGCGCCTGCTGGCACACGCAGGTATCGGTCCCGGCGTTCGGAAGCCGCGGGCACGTGACCCGGAAGGGGCTGCTGTTTACACGTGGTTTCGCTTTCGCGAAGCAGTTGTTTTGCTGACCACCGTTGTGGCCGGACGTGTGTGCATAGATCTGTTGACTAAGGTGCGAGTTGTTAATAAAGATCGTTCTAAAAACGTAGTCGCCGTCTCTGCATCCGCTAATAGTCTGTTGTAGTTCAGAGCTTATTTGCTGCCGTGTTTAATAGCCTGATGGCTGTAGGGAAGAAGCTGCTCCTGAACCTGGACGTTACAGTTTTCAGGCTCCTGTACCTTCTTCCCGATGGCAGGGGTGAAATGAGTGTGTGGCCAGGGTGGTGTGGGTCTCTGGTGATGCTGGCTGCCTTTTTGATGCAGCGACTCTGATAGATCCCTTCGAGGGTGGGGAGGTCGGAGCCCGTGATGGACTGGGCAGTGGTCACAACTTTTGGCAGACTTTTCCGCTCCTGGATGTTCAAGTTGCCGAAACAGGCCAGGACGCAACCAGTCAGCATGCTCTCTACTGCGCACCTGTTCACTACTGTAGCCCTATTATTCTGAGGCCTATCTAAATATTTCTTCTAATCCCTGCTGTCTACTGGGGGTCCTCATAAGTGTTCGGAGCAGATTAGGCCATTCAGCCCATCAGGTTTACCCCGCCATTCAATCATGGCTGATCTATCTCTCCTCCTAACCCCATTCCCCTGCCTTCCCCCCATAACCCCTGAGACCCGCACTAATCAAGAATCTTTCTATCTCCACCTTAAAAATATCCACTGACTTGAAAAATACTCATTGACTTGGCCTCCACAGCCATGAATTCCACAGATTCACCACCCCCTGACTAAAAATAATGGTACAGTTGTCAGTACAGTACAATGCCATCAAAGTGATCATTGCCATCTTATTATTTTTCAAATATATATATATATATATATATCCAAGAATGTGCTGGTGCTATTATTAACCACCAAGGGTCAATACTGTACACTTCCTTCCAGTTTGCCAACATCCCTTTGATAATTTTGAGAACCATCCATTCTATTGATTGATAAAAAAAATACATCTCTTGATGCTCCTGAACACACCATCAGTGATGTAACCTGGGGTGTTTCGGGTCTTTCAACATCAGACACCCTCGCCCAGGCGACCCAGCCGTGGTTGATCAGACCACGACTTGTGTTCGGGTGGCATTCGCTCCTCCCCATGGACCTCCTCTCCTGATCCAGAGCCATCTCGAGGCTTTCTCTGCTGCCTCTGTGGTGTTCTTGATGGCTCTTCTCCTCGCCACTCCGTTGATGCCCAGTGCAACTTTCAAGGCTTTGTAGAGCGATTGCCCTGCAAAACCTCTGCAGCCAACCTCGATGGGCCTACGCCTTGCCTTCCAGCCCTGCATACGGCAGTCTGTGACCAGCTCTTCATACGGCCTCGTCGAACTGATGCCAGACTGCCTGTGGCCATTTGACTCGAACCTTCTCCGGAGATCTGTTCCGAGGGATAAGTTGCGCCACTTGGAGGCTAAAATCAATTGGTCTTAAACTCATTAACCATTATTATTTTAAAGTTTAAGAAAGAACTGCAGATGCTGGAAAAATCGAAGGTAGACAAAAATGCTGGAGAAACTCAGCGGGTGAGGCAGCATCTATGGAGCGAAGGAAATAGGCAACATTTCACCTTCGCTGCCTCACCCGCTGAGTTTCTCCAGCATTTTTTGTCTATTATTTTAAAGTGCTCATTTAATAGTCAGCGTAGATTCGGTGAGCCATGGACCTGTTTCCATGCTGTATCTCTGAACTGGTGTTGGAGATTGCGACCTTCACGTGGTCTGCCCTGTTTCGACGAATGCAATCAACGAATGTTTTGACAAATGCACAATCAAGTAAGATCAAATAGAACAAGTTGTCCAACAACTTTAGGCTGTACAAGAAGAAGATCTCTGAACTAAACTAATCGTAGCATTCTGAAGAAGGGTCAGAAGCTGAAACGTCACCAATTCCTTCTCTCCAGAGATGCTGCCTGCCCCGCAGAGTTAAGGGCCTGTCCCACGTACGTGTCCTCGGCATGCAAATTACGCGACCTCGTCATCGCGTTGAGGCGCACGGGCATCGTGTGGCCGCGCGGGGCCGGTCCCACTGAGAAGCGCGGAGGGGTATGTAGTTGTGCGCGATATCGCGCAGTGCTCCGGGATTTTGTAGCGAACTAAATCTTCACGCGCCAACGGCCTGTCGCGTAACTGACGGCCAAAGTGGGACAGGCCCAAGACCCTGGCGTGACGCAACATCTCACCTCCAACAGCAGCAGAAGCAGGCAAACGATCGCCGAGCTCGGCCTGGGGCTCACGGCCGTTGCGGTCCGGATCCGCCCCCACTTCTACTCCCAGAGCGGGGCCAAGAAAATTGAAGCTAGACACAAAATGCAGGAGTAACTCAGCGGGACCGGCAGCATCTCTGGGGAAAAGCAATGAGTGACGTTTCGGGTCAAGACCCTTCGTTCAGACTGAAGAAGGCGCGACTCACGTTGCAGCGTCCCCTACAGCCTGTCTGTCTTTTTTTATTTTTTGTCTAGTTAAATGTAGTTGTTCGTGGAGCGGCCTCCAGCCGGGACGACCTGGGGGCTCCAGTCGCGGAGCCTGCGGAGCTGCGGACTCACCATCGTGGGGCTGGCCGGCCTCGGAGCGTGGGCAGCGGTGACGGCTCGCTGCTGCGGCCCGAATCCGGGGCTCGGGGGCTCCAGCTGCAGCCGCAGGTCTGGTGGACTGGGACATCGGGAGCTCGCGGGTCCGGGTGAGAGGCCGCTTTTCGGAGCTCCGGCAACGCAACCTCCCGCCCGTGTTGCGGGGTTGGAACGACCCGGAGCGAAGCCGTACATCGCCGGGCGCGGCTTTAATGGCCGCGGGACATTCTAACGCCCGCCGGAGGCTCCAACTTTGTGCCCGGAGCTGCCTTAAATGGCCGTGGGACTTACCATCACCCGCCTGGGGCTTCAACATCGGGAGAGAAATGGTGCTGGGGAGAGAAAAGACTTTGCCTTCCATCACAGTGAGGCGGAGATTCACTGTGATGGATGTTTGTGTGAATTGAATTGTTTGTATGTTTTGTAGGAAATTGTCTTTGTTTGTATGGCTGTGGAAACAGAGTTTCGTTTGAGCCTCACTGAGGTTCAAGTGACATGGAATAAAATAGAGTATTGTATATTATTATTATCGACCTGACATATCACACATCTGAGCTATGCTTTTACAAAATTGTATTCCCTTCGTTTTGAGTGCCAGCAGGGTTAACAGGGGAATATTTTCTTGTATTCCCCTTCTTCTCGGGCAATGCGAACGCTCCCGAAATATGGACTTTACGTGTTAAAACAGCGGTCAAATATAGTCTTATATTCCCCGCTGTTTTTAGGTCTCACATCCGGGAACTTGGCAATGTGACGCTGCGTGGGAAATTTAGAATTTGTTCTCGACAAAACAAGCAAAATGGCAGCCTCCTGCGAGAAGAGGTTCGCGACTTTTGACAGAAGATTTTCCTCTAGATGTCTGATATGGGTAATAATAACAATATTGACTGTCCTCTTTTGGGGGATACGACATATATTGCCCTCACTAGATCCATATTGCCCTCGTCTTCGACTCGGGCAATATGAATCTACTTCAGGCAATATATGTCGTATCCCCCTCAAGGCCAGTCAATATTGTATATTATTATTATCGACCTGAAACATCACCCGTTGCTTCTCTCCAGGGATGCTGCCGGTCCCTCTGAGTTACTCCTGCATTTTGTGTCCATCTTCAAATGACGTCGCGCTCCAGTCGGCTGTGCGGACGCATGAAGTCGCGCGCCACTCTCGCGGGACCGTCGCGCCTCAACGCGACAACGGGGTCGCGTAATTTGCGTGCCAAGGACACGTAAGTGGGACAGGGGCTTTAGTAAATCTTGATTCACCCAGTCTATTCTATTTATTAACCCGTTTTTATTTCCAGTGCCTTTTGATTTTAATCTGTTTTTGCCTCCGACAGTTTTTACACTGCTCATTTTACATTACAGCGATCGTTTAATTTTGTCCTGCTGCCTCTTATTGTACTTGAGTTTGAACTGGTTGTATCTATGTGTGGCATTATCCGATCTATTTGGATAGCATGCAAAACAAAGCCTTTTCATTGGATCTTGGCAATAATAAATCCAAACCTAATCCTGCACCTTTTTCATTGTGCCTAATTAGTAAGATGATAACATGTGCATATGGTTCAAGTTACAGTCTCATGACCTTCACTACGTTACACAACTGAAAGCCTTTGTGCTGCACAGGTGCCCACATACCTGACAATATCATTTTAACCATCTGTACAAAGGTAGCTCACCACCAAATAGACCATGTATATATGTGAGCATCCATTATATGCTTCAGGAGGTCTGTACAGAGTTTGTACGCTCTCCCCGTGACCTGCGTGGGTTTTCTCCGGGAGCTCCGGTTTCCTCCCACACTCCCAAGGCCTGCAGGTTTGTAGGTTAATTGGCTTCGGTAAAATTGTAAATTGTTCCCAGTGTGTGTACGATAGTGCTAGTGTAATGGGATCGCTGGTCGCCACGGACTCGGTGGGCCGAAGGGCCTGTTTCCGTGCTGAATCTCTAAACTAAACCAAAAAAAACAGGATCACCAGGAATTGGGTAAGATTCCTTCCCATCCCCATCTCTCTGCTTGCTCTGCCTCGGGGCGGTGGCGTGGCGCAGCTGGTAGAGTTGCTGCTTCACAACGCCGGAGACCCAGGTTCAATCCTGACCGCGGACACTGTCTGTGTGGAGTTTGCACGTTCTCCCTGTGACCGCGTGGGTATTTTGCTCCTTGGTCGAATCAACCATTATTACGTTCAAGACGGAGCTGCAGATGCTGGAAAATCGAAGGTAGACAAAAATGCTGGAGAGACTCAGCGGGTGCGGCAGCATCTATGGAGCGAAGGAAACGCGGGGCAGGCAGCATCTCTGGAGAGAAGTCTGTTTAAGGCTGTCATTTTTCTCTTTTTATTTGCATTCTTGATTTGACGACATACTTTGTTCTTAAGAGAAAGTAAGATTCTAAGGGGAGTGAGACGACCGTGGCTGACAAGGGAAGTCTAGGACAGTATAAAACTAAAAGAGAAGACGTATACATAACAAAGATAAGCGGGAAGCCAGGGGATTGGGAAACTTTTAAAGATCAACAGAAGGTAACTAAAAAGGCAATACAGGGGAAAAGATGAAGTACGAAGATAAGCTAGCCAAGCATGTAAAGGAGGATAGTAAAAGCGTAAAGGAGGATAGTACAAGAGAAATATGGGTCTCTTGAAGACAAAAACAGGTGAATTTATTATGGGGAACAAGGAAATGGCAGACCAGTTGAACAGGTACATTGGTTTTGTTTTCACTAAGGAGGACACAAACAATCTCACAGATGTTCTAGGGGACAGGGAACCTAGGGTGACATGGAGGAACTGAAGGAAATTCACACCTGGTGAGACCACACAATTTTGGTCTGACTATTGTGTGCAGTTTTTGGAGAAAGGTTGAACTCCTTTGGAATTTGAGAAAACGGACATTGACTTGCTTTTCCCATTGAGGGAGTGCAGCGTAGGTTCACCAGGTTAATTCCCAGGATGGCGGACTGTCATATGATGAAAGAATTGAGTGACTGGGCTTGTAGTCGCTGGAATTTAGGATGTGAGGGGATCTTACAGAAACATAAAATTATTAAGGGATTGGACACACTAGAGGCAGGAAACATGTTCCCGATGTTGGGGGTGTCCTGAACCAGGGGTCACAGTTTAAGAATAAGGGGTAGGCCATTTTGAACTGAGATGAGGAAAAACATTTTCATCCAGAGAGCTGTGATTTTGTGGATTTCTCTGCCTCAGAAGGCAGTGGAGGCCAATTCACTGGATGTTTTTAAAAGAGTGTTGGACAGAGCTCTTAGGGCTGGAGGAATCAAGGGGTATGGGGAGAAGGCAGGAACGGGGTACTGATTGTGGATGATGAGCCATGATCACATTGAATGGCAGTGCTGGCTCGAAGGGCTGAATGGCCTACTCCTGCACCTATTGTCTATGTATCTATGTAAATGAAACTCTCTTACATTAAGCGTAAGGCAATGGGCAACATTTGTCTCTGAGATGAAAGTCTATGCTGACCATAGATTATTAACAAGATACAAGATACATTTATTTGTCACGTGTGCCAATTGACACAGTGAAATGAAATCACCATGCAGCCATATAGTAAAAATAAAGAACACACAAAGTTGATAGAATTCGACATAAAACAACCGCACACAGCAGGATCAAAATTTCCTACTGTGAGGGAAGTCACCAAAGTCAGTCTCTTCCCCTGATGTTCCCCACTGTTCCCCCGTGGTCGGGGCCTCCCCGAGCCATCCGCAGTCGCCGCTACGGGCGGCCCGATGTTCAGGCCCCCTCGCCGGGGTGATGTAAGTCCGACGTCGGGGCTGGGGGACGTCCTCAGCGGCCTGGACCCCGAGTCGGCCCCCTCCTACCGGAGTCCGCGGCTCCCAAAGTCCGCAGGGCGCGCCGGGTGGAGATGCAACGCTGGCGGCCCTCGGCAAAGGGCCCCAGGACTCCAGGGAGTTGTTCAGCGCCTCCCGCGTTGGAAGCTCTCCCCAAAACCAGAGCTCCACGATGTTGGAGCAGCGGCCCAACGCTCCGGAGCTCCAAATGGAGACCCAGGTAGGCATCGCCCGCTCCGCGGTGACTCCAGCGCCGCGCCGCCGCTGTTGCAGCTCTGGTCCGGTCCCCGGTCCCCGGCAGGAAAGGCCGCTCCGATCCAGGTGGTAGGCCGCGAGGTGGGGGGGGCGAGGACGCGACTCGGAGAAATAGTCGCGTCCCCGCCAGGAAGTGACTGGGAGTTAGTTTCCCCCTTACCCTGCCCCCTTCCCCCACATAGAAAAGTTAAAGACTTCCCCCAAAAACAAACTTTAAACTGACTAAAAATAAAAAAAAGATGGAAAAACAAACGGGCTGCAGGCAGTGCAGCGCCCCTAGTGGACCCCTGTGGAATGTTCGCTTTGATACTCGTGGCATTCACCTGAACAGGTCTGAGGTCACATGAACTCAGACAGCGATAAACATGAACTCAGTGGCTCAGCAATAAAGCTGCGGCCTCACAGAGACCCGGGTTCAATCCTGACTACGGGTGCTGTCTGTACGGAGTTTGCACGTTCTCCCTGTGATAGCCTGGGTTTTCTCCGTTTGCTCCGGTTTCCTCCCGCTCTCCAAAGGCGTGTAGGTTTGTGGGTTAATTGGTTTCTGTAAATTGTCCCTGGTGTGTGAAATAGAACTAGTATACGGGTGATCACTGGTCAGCGTGGACTCGGTGGGCCGAAGGGCCTGTTTCTACATTGTAGCCCTAAAACTAAAACTAACTCCAGCAGTGAAAATATTCTGCCAGATACTTACTCTTTGAAAATCAAAAATATGCATGGATATGCAATGGAGGGATATGGATCAAGTGCAGGAGATTAGATTAATGTACCAAAATGTCCAGCACAGGCATTGTAGGCCGAAGGGCCTGTTGCTGTTCTGTTCTACGAATCCTGGATTAAATTTTCAACCATTCAAGTAACCATATAACCATATAACAATTACAGCACGGAGACAGGCCCTCTCGGCCCTTCCAGTCCATGCCGACCATTTGTTTTCCCCTAGTCCCATCTACCTGCACTCAGACCATACCCCTCCATTCCCTTCACGTCCATATACCTATCCACTTTACTTTTAAATGTTAAAATCGATCCTGCCTCCACCACCTCTGCTGGAATCTCATTCCACACAGCCACCACCCTCTGAGTAAAGAAGTTCCCCCTCACGTTACCCCTAAACTTCTGTCCCTTAATTCTCATATCAAGTGGAAAGCACTTACCAAATACAACTGTGCTTCATGGCCTAAACTCAAGACAGACTGAGTATGTGGTTAGCTCAGGAACAGCTTCTTCCCCTCTGTTGCCAGGCTTCTGAACGGTCCTTCCACAAGCAAGGGTACTGTCTGATTCACCTCCACCCCATTGTGGACATTGGGCTTTGTCCATGGAACTGATGCGTTAGAATGCTGAGAACTATATTCTGCACCCTGCAGCTTCCCCTTTGCTCTGCATATTATACTTGAGTTTGACTTGAATGTATGTGTGTATAGTATTTGATCTGATACCATGCAAAACAAAACATTTCACTGTACCTCGGTACACAACAGTAATAAACCTAAATCTTCCTTGTGTCCGGCATGTTATTATTTCAGTTCATAAGTGATAGGAGCAGAATTCGGCCATTCGGCCCATCGAGTCTACTCGGCCATTCAATCATGGCTGATCTATCTTTCCTTCTCAACCCCATTCTCCTGCCTTCTCCCCATAACCCCCGACACATGTACTAATCAACAAAATTCACATTAATTACGCATGGAACAATATTTTTTAGTGAGCTCACAGGGAACAGCGTATAATAAATACTTTATTTCAATAGAAGGGACAGTTACCCCCACAAGTGAGCAGGTGAGATTGGTGGGTGAAAATACTCTGTGTAGATCTGTAGGAAAGATTGCCACGACATCTCAATCTAGTTGTCGTTGGCGTAGTCGGCAGGATTCTTTTTCATAGACAATTCGTGTTCACGGTTGCCCCAGGTGTAAACCAGGTATGATATCACAAATGCTGATGGAAAAAAAAACAAATCTGATTCAGAACAATGAAAATATTCATTTCTATCAAGGTAATTGTATACAAGTGTACGGACATTGTATGTTGTATACATCAGCTTTAATCATCAGTCATAGTGTCGCAGTACAATACATGTTAGTTCCACTCTACCACTAGTGCGACTACGTAATATAGGTAGTGAGTGTTAATATGAAGTGTTCAATAGGGTGGAGTTAGTGGCAGTACATTACTCTGATTGGTTCACATGCAATAACCAATCTACATCCTTTCTCGTAGAGGAAAGAGTTGTTAATCAGTTGTTAGAATACGTGCGGTTAAACATACTCATCTGTCCGACGGTCTACTAAACCAACCCGAGCACGTGCAGACAAACCCCCCCCCCCCCCCCCCCGTTCCGGGAGAGTGAGTAGGGCTGGGAGGTGGAGAACTCGAGAATGAGAACGCTGCCGGGGAACCTGGAGATGAACGGCGGGGCGAGCATGCAGGTCCGGGGAGCCGAACGTCGCGGGGAATGCATGCTGCGGTCAGGGGGTCGTGGATGGACAACAGCAGCAGGCGTCTTGAAAACCAATGGCGGGGCATAGGGACCGGGAGGAGCTGGTTGCAGTTCAGTCACGGGGAGAAGATGTTGGCGGCTGCGTCGGTACAGAGCACCATCGACGTCCCACTTCTGACACCATGTAAACAAGTGCACGGACATTGTATGCTGTATAAGTCAGCTTTAATCATCAGTCATAGTGTCACAGTAAAATGTTAGTTCCACTCTACCACTAGTGCGACTACGTAATACAGGAAGTGAGTGTTAATAGTAAGTGTTCAATAGGGTGGAGTTAGTGGTAGTACATTACTCTGATTGGTTCACATGCAATAACCAATCTATACTAATAAAGAACGCAACACAGTCATGGTGAACCCTCGGACAATCCTTGATCGGACTTTACAGGCTTTACCTTCCACTAACCGTTATTCACGTTACTCCCTTATCATGTATCTGTACTCTGTGGACAGCTCGATTGCAATCATGTATTGTCTTTCTGCTGGCTGGTTAGCATGCAACTAAAGCTTTTCGCTGTACCACGATACACGTGACAATAAACTGAACTGAACAGTCTCTTCCAACATAAAACCTATTTTAGACACCAACTGCTGGAGTAACTCAGCAGGGTCAGGCAGCATCTCTGGAGGACATGGAAAAGCAACATTTCTGGTCGGGACCCTTCTTCAGTCTGAAGGATTCTGTTCTGAAACGTCACCTATTGATGCCCTTTAACACCCTACATTACTCCAGCACTTTGTGCCTTTCTTGGTAAACCATCACCTGCAGTTCCTTGTGACTACAGGAAACGCATCTTATTCAGGTCAAGCCTTCCCCCCCCCCCCCCCCCCCCCGACCGAGACGCGCACCAATTTCTCCCCCTCCCCCTACTTTACTTCATCTGGCTTCACAATTTGCAACTCCTCATTCATTTTGTCGTGCAGATTTGTTTTTTCATCTCTGGCCTTTGTCCAACCATACCTGGGCATGATCAGCCATGATCACATTGAATGGCGGTGCTGGCTCGAAGGGCCGAATAGCCTACTCCTGCACCTATTGTCCATTGTCCTCTCAACTCACTTTCTCCACCCCCCCCCCTCCCCCCAGTATCAGTCTGAAGATGGGTCCCAACCTGAAACGTCACCTATCCAGTACTGCCAGAGGGGGTGAAGGTGGTGGAGGCTTTTAGATAGGCACATGGATGCACAGGAAATGGAGGGATATGGAGCATGTGCAGGCAGAGGAGATCATTCTCCAGAGATACTGCCTGACCCGCTGAGTTACTCCAGCACTCTGTGAAATGTCACCTACCCATGTTCTCCAGCGATGCTGCCTGACATGCTGAGTTACTCCAGCACTCTGTGAAATGTCACCTATCCATGTTCTCCAGCGATGCTGCCTGACATGCTGAGTTACTCCAGCACTCTGTGAAATGTCACCTACCCATGTTCTCCAGCGATGCTGCCTGACCCCTGAGTTACTCCAGTACTCTGTGTCTTTATTCAGCTCAAGTATGTGATGAAATTCCCTCAAACTCTATTTGACCACTCTCCGATCCATTGCGACATTTAAACTTGGGATTCAAGTTTTCTTAAAGCAAAGTATAAACCTCAGATTACAAACCCTAGATTACATACAGATCGCATTCTCAAAATTCATATTCGCCCAGCAAATGCACATTCACTTGATTTTTGAGCTTTAGAACATAGAAAATGGGTGCAGGAGGAGGCCATTTGGCCCTTCGAGCCTGCACCGCCATTCATTGTGATCATAGCTGATCATCCACAATCAGTAACCCGTGCCTGCCTTCTCCCCATATCCCTTGATTCCACTAGCCCCTGGAGCTCTATCCAACTCTCTTTTAAATTCATCCAGTGAATTGGCCTCTGCTGCCTTATGTGGCAGAGAATTCCACAAATTCACAACTCTCTGGGTGAAAACGTTTTTTCTCATCTCAGTTTTAAATGGCCTCCCCTTTATTCTTAGACAGTGGCCACTGGTTCTGGACTCCCCCAACAATGGGAACATTTTTTCCCGCATCTAGCTTTTATAATTTTATATGTTTCTATAAGATCCCCTCTCATCCTTCTAAATTCCAGTGAATACAAGCCTAGTCTTTCCAATTTTTCCTCATATGACAGTCCCGCCATTCCGGGGATTAACCTCATGAACCTACGCTGCACTGCCTCAATCACAAGGATGTCCTTCCTCAAATTACGAGACCAAAACTGCGCAAAACACTCCAGGTGTGGTCTCACCAGGGCCCTATACAACTGGAGGTTGTTTAGTGAAAAACCATGGTGAAATGCAGATATTTATTGCCTATGTGAAGTACATTTACTTACATTATGCAGGGAATGTTGGCTAATTGGATAAAATTAACGTGCATTTAATACTGGTAAATTAGATAAAGTGGCAGCCACAAGAGAGGACGTTAGCTATAAGGACAGATTGGACAAACGTGGCTTGTTTTCCCTAGTGGCTGAGGGAAAACCTGATAGAAGTTGGTAAAACTATGAGATGCACAAGTAGGATAGACAGAACCTATCCCCCCCCCCCCACCCCCACCCAGGTGGAAATACCAAGGAGCAGAGAGCATGGCTTTGAGGTGAGAGGAGCACAGATTAAAGGAGATGTGTGGGGTATATATAGTTATTTTTACACAGTGGGCGGCGGGGGCCTGCCATGTACTGCCAGCAGTGGAGGCAGACACAATAGCAGTGTGTGAGGCTTTTCAAGTTCTTCAAGTTCAAGATAGTTTATTGTCATGTGTCCCCGATAGGACATTGAAATTCTTGCTTTGCTTCCGCACACCAGAACATAGTAGGCACGAATACTGAACAGGTCAGTATGTCCATATACCATTGTATAAATATATACACACATGAATAAATAAGCTGATGAAGTGCAAATAAACAGATTATGGACGATTATTGTTCAGAGTTTTGTCCGAGCCGAGTTTAATAGCCTGATGGCTGTGGGGAAGTAGCTATTCCTGAACCTGGACGTTGCAGTCTTAGGCACATATAGGCACATGGATGTGCAGGATCACGAGCAGAGGAGATTCTTTTAACTGGGCATGATGTTAGTGTTTCACTTCATAAGTGATACTTGTCCATTGTGGGCCGAAGAGCCTGTTCTTGTGCTGTGGTGTTCTATGTATGCTAATTAGTCCAGGTGTCAGGGGTTATGGGGAGAAGGCAGGAGAATGGGGTTGAGAGGGAAAGGCAGATCAGCCACGATTGAATGGCGGAGTAGACTTGACTCCTATGACCTCAGAACTTATTAACACTGTATATTGATCCTTTGTGCACTTCTATTCAAAAGGAGCGCGATATAAATATATACATGGCAGACGGCAGCTTACACAGACCGTAACATGGAACATGCACCACGTGTGAAGCTGGGTCGGGATGTTTTTAATCCGGGCGGCATAGTGGCACCGGAGACCACACCGGGAACACCGGACGCGGTAGATGAGGTTTGCGGTTGCACGGCAGCACAGCGGTAGAGTTGCCGCATTACGGTGCCAGAGACCCGCGTTTGATCCTGACTACGGCTGCTGTTTGTATGGAGTTTGCACGTTCTCCCTGTGACCACATGGGTTTTCTCCGGGTGCTCCGGTTTCCTCCCGCACTCCAAAGACGTACAGGTTTGTATGTTAATTGTCTTTGGTACCATTTTAAAATTGTCCCCAGTGTGTGCAGGATAGTGTTAATGGCCTGTCCCACTTACGCGACCTTTACAGGCGACTTCCGGCACATGTCATAGGTCGCCGAAAATCTCAACATGTTGACAATTCAGCGGCGACCAGAAAGACGCTACGATTCTTTGGAGACATCACACGACCATAAGCAGTCGGGTCCTGAGAGGTCTCCTATGGTCGTGGGAGGTCTCCAAAGAGTCGTAGCGTCTTTCTGGTCGCCGCTGAATTGTCAACATGTTGAAAATGTTGGCGACCTATGACGTGTGCCGGCAGTCGTCTATAAAGGTCGCGTAAGTGGAACAGGCCCTTTGGTGTGCGGGGATCGCTGGTCGGCGCGGACCCGGTGGGGAAAGGCCCTGTTTCAGCACCGTATCTCTGAAGTAAAACTAAACTAAATTCACTTTTGGTGCAGAAACGGGTGGACGGCAAAGAAACGGTACTTACGGGGCACAACGCGGAAAACCTGCCCACGGAACCGCCTCCATGAATTGGGGATCCCTTTGGAGAAGTAATTTGCAAAGGCCCTCTGTTCAAATGGGGAGAGGGTGTAGGTGATGATGTGCCGCACCCTGGCCAAGTTTCCAAACTCGTGACCCATCCTGCAGTCCAAAGCAAGTCCAAAGACTCTGTATAAAACAGACAGAACGAATCGTCAGGTCTGACACATAACCACTGTTACAATTCTGTGTAGACTGGGCTTACAGGCCTGTTAAGCAGCTGTAAGTAAGAACCTTATTGTAGAAGCAAGGAACTGCAGATGCTGGTTAGTACACAGATGCTGGAGTAACTCAGCAGGGTCAGGTAGCATCTCTGGAGAACATGGACAGGTGACGTTTCCGGAACCTTCTTCGGACTGATTGAGAGGGGGCTTGGGGGCGAAGAAGGCAGCCGGGAGAAGGTCAGTGCAGGACAAGGCGTGGCGGGTAAAACCGAAGACACAAAATGCTGGAGTAACTCAGCTGGGTCAGGCAACATCTCTGGAGAAAAGGAGTGGGTGACGTTTTGGGTCATTTGTCTATCTTCGGTTTAAACCAGCGGGGGGGGGGGGGGTTGATATGCAAATGATATGCAAATGGATGGACCAAAGGGCAGAGATAAGAGCAGAAGGTGTCACAGGAGATTCTTCTTCCCTGTGGCTATTGAACTGTACAACTCCTGACGTGGGGTAGACTGAGGGTAGACAAAAGTGCTGGAGAAACTCAGCGGGTGCAGCAGCATCTATGGAGCGAAGGAAAAAGGCAACATTTTGGGCCAAAACCCTTTGTCAGAAACGTTGCCTATTTCCTTCGCTCCATAGATGCTGCCTCACCCGCTGACTTTCTCCAGCACTTTTGTCTACCTTCGATTTTCCAGCATCTGCAGTTCCTTCTTAAACATGTGGGCTAGACTGAGACTGGCTCCCCCCCCCCCCCCCCCTCAAACTTTGCACATCCCCAAAGCCTTTCCACTCCTCACTTTCAGTTCATGTTTCATGTATTTTGTGTTTTTTTTATGACTGTTGGCAGATTAGCTCCCCCCCCCCCCCCCCCCCCCCCCACCCACCCCGGGATAAATAAAGTTCTATTGTCCAGGACAGGAGGTCAGTGTGGGGATGGGAAGGGAATTAAAGTGTTTGTCAACCGGGAAATCCCCTGGTGCCAGAGAGTTGGGGTCTCTCCCCCTCCAGCTCCCGGTCACCAGCTCCTTCCCTCCGCACCCGGCCCCCATCTTCTCTCCCTCCTTCCCCCCTCCCTCCCCCCCTCCTTCCTCCCTCCCCCTCCTCCCTCCCTCCCTCCATCTTCCCTCCTCCCTCCCTCTTTCCCTCCCTCCCCCTCCTCCCTCCCTCCCTCTTTCCCTCCCTCCCCCCTCCTCCCCCCTCCCCCTCCCTCCCCCCCTCCTCCCCCCCTCCCTCCCTCCCTCCCTCCCTCCTCCCTCCCTCCCTCCCCCTCCTCCCTCCCCCTCCCTCCCTCCCCTCCCTCCCCCCTCCCTCCCTCCCTCCCCCCCTCCCTCCCCCCTCCCCCTCCCTCCCTCCCCCCCCCCCTCCCTCCCTCCCCCTCCCTCCCCCTCCTCCCTCCCTCCCCTCCCTCCATCTTTCCCTCCCCCCTCCCTCCCTCCCTCCCTCCCTCCCTCCCTCCCTCCCTCCCTCCCTCCCTCCCTCCCTCCCTCCCTCCATCTTTCCCTCCCTCCCCCCTCCCTCCCTCCATCTTTCCCTCCCTCCCCCCCCTCCCTCCCTCCCTCCCCTCCCCCCTCCCTCCCCCCTCCTCCCTCCCTCCCCTCCCACCCCTCCCCCCGGTCCCCCCCTCCTCCCCTCCCTCCCCCCCCTCCCCTCCCTCCCTCCCCCTCCCTCCCTCCCTCCCTCTTTCCCTCCCCCTCCCTCTCCCTCCCCCTCCCCAGTGCCGGTCCCACGCCCCCGGCCCGGTCTCCCCCTCCTCCCTCTCTCACCTTCCCGTCTCCTTGGTCCCGACCAACAATGGCGGCGCTCGGCCCCGCCCCGCGCGTAGCGTCACCACGTCACCGCGCACGCTGCGTCACACGTCATCGCGGCGGGGCAGGCAGGTGAGGGGCTCCAGGTGTGCCCTTTGCCCAGGTGAGGGGCTCATCAGGTAATTGGATCATAAGTGATGGGAGAAGCAGCATTAGGCCATTCGGCCCATCAAGCCCACTCCGCTGGTAGACAAAAATCAAAGGTAGACAAAGGTGCTGGAGAAACTCAGCGGGTGAGGCAGCATCTATGGAGCAAAGCCATCAGGCTATTCATAGAATTATAGAAAATAGGTGCAGGAGCAGGCCATTCGGCCCATCGAGCCTGCACCACCATTCAATATAATCATGGCTGATCATCCAACTCAGTATCCTGTACCGGCCTTTTCCCTATATCCCCTGACTCCGCTATTTTTTAAGAGCCCTATCTAGCTCTTTCTTGAAAGCATCCAGAGAACCTGCCTCCACCGCCCTGAGGCAGAGAATTCCATAGACTAACCACTCTCTGTGAGAAAAAGTGTTTCCTCATCTACGTTCTAAATGGCTTACTCCTTACTCTTAAACTGTGGCCCCTGGTTCTGGACTTGCCCAACATCGGGAACATGTTCCCTGCCTCTAGCGTGTCCAAACCCTTAATAATCTTATATGTTTCAATGAGATCCCCTCTCACCCTTCTAAACTCCAGAGTGTACAAGCCCAGCTGCTCCATTCTCTCAGCATATGACACCACCCTCTGACTAAATACATTTCTTTTCATCTCCTTCTTAAGAGGAAGTCATTTAATTCTGAGGCTATGACCTCTAGTCCTGGACTCTCCACGTTCACTCTACCCAAACCTTTCACAAGGTCAAATGGGTCCTTAGGCAACTTGGTCTTCACTCAAACGAGTGTATCCTTGGTCAAATGTATAGGAAATAACAAATGTATAGGAAGGAAGGAAGGAAGGAAGGAAGGAAGGAAGGAAGGAAGGAAGGAACCTTCTAGAGCTGAGGCTCTATAAGGTGTTGGTCAGGTCACATTTGGAGTACTCCGAGCAAATTTGGGCCCCATATCCGAGGAAGGATGTGCTGGCTCTGGAGAGGGTCTGGAGGAGGTTTACAAGAATGATTCCAGGAAAGAGTGGGTTAGCAGATGAGCACTTGACAGTAGTGGGTCTCTACTCACTGGAGTTTTGAAGGTTGAGCGGAGGGCTGTGCAGGCCGTCAGTGAATATTTTTAAGGAAGAAATAGACAAATTCATGATTAGAACTCGTTATGGATTATCAGGGAAAAGGCAGAAATCAGCCATGGTCTAATTCTACTCCTAGAATTTGTGAACTGCAGAAGCTGGTTTACACCAAAGCTGCCTGTCCAACTGAGCTACTGAGTTGAGATAGATATTTTGTGCCCATCTTGGTCAAGTGGGTTATTCATCAATCAAGTGCATGCTTGGCCATTTGGATCTTTAAATTAAGTATATTCTTGATCAAGTAGACCATGATCTATTGAGAAAGTGCACCATACGTTCACCAAGTTAATTCTTAAGATGGCAGGACTGACATATGAGGAAAGAATGGGTCGACTGGGCTTGTATTCACTGGAAGGTAGACAAAAGTGCTGGAGAAACTCAGCGGGTGCAGCAGCATCTATAGAGCGAAGGAAATAGGCAACGTTTTGGGCCGAAACGTTGCCTATTTCCTTCGCTCTATAGATGCTGCTGCACCCGCTGAGTTTCTCCAGCACTTTTGTCTACCTTTGATTTTCCAGCATCTGCAGTTCCTTCTTAAACACTTTGTATTCACTGGAATTTAGAAGGATGAGTGGAGATCTTATAGAAACATATAACATTCTTAAGGGAGTTTAAGAATAAGGGGTCGGCCATTTAGGACTGAGATGAGGAAAAACCTCTTCACCCTGAGAGTTGTAAATCTGTGGAATTCTGTGTCACAGAAGGCAGTGGAGGCCAATTCACTGGATGTTTTCAAGATCGAGTTAGATTTAATTTTAGGACTAAAAGAATCAAGGGCTATTGGGAAAAGGGAATATGTTTATCATAGAAAATAGGTGCAGGAGTAGGCCATTCGGCCCTTCGAGCCTGCACCGCCATTCAATATGACCATGGCTGATCATCCAACTCAGTATCCTGTACCTACCTTCTCTCCATACCCCCGATCCCTTTAGCCACAAGGGTCCACATCTAACTCTCTCCTAAATATAGCCAATGAACTGGCCTCAACTACCTTCTGTGGCAGAGAATTCCACAGACTCACCACTGTGTGAAAAAAGATCTTCTCCTCCTGGTCCTAAAAGACTTCCCCCTTATCCTTAAACTGTGACCCCTTGTTCTGGACTTCCCCAACATCGGGAACAATCTTCCTGCATCTAGCCTGTCCAACCCCTTAAGAATGTTGTAAGCCTCTATAAGATCCCCCTTAATCTCCTAAATTCCAGCGAGTACAAGCAGAGTCTATCCAGTCTTTCTTCATATGGAAGTTTACACATTGTGTTGTGCTGCAGCAAGTAAGAATTTCATTGTTCTATCTGGGACATACGACAATAAAACACTCTTGCCTGTCTTGAACGGGGTACCGATTTTGGATGATCACCATGATCATATTGAATCATATTGGATAAACAGGGTCTGATCAGGAACAGTCAACATGGATTTGTGCCTGGAAGGTCATGTTTGACAAACCTTCTTGAATTTTTTGAAGCGGTAACTAGGGAAATTGATGAGGGTAAAGCAGTGGATGTTGTCTATATGGATTTAGTAAGGCCTTTGACAAGGTTCCCCATCGAAGGTTGGTTAAGAAGGTTCAATCTTTGGGTGTTAATGGCGGAGTAGCAAGATGGATTCAACAGTGGCTGAATGGGAGATGTCAGAGAGTAATGGTGGATGGCTGTTTGTCAGGTTGGAAGCCGGTGACCAGTGGGGTGCCTCGGGGATCTGTGTTGGGTCCACTGTTGTTTGTCATGTACATCAATGATCTGGATGATGGGGTGGAAAATTGGATAAGTAAGTATGCAGATGATACTAAGATAGGTGGTGTTGTGAATAATGAAGTAGATTTTCAAAATCTACAGAGAGATTTGGGCCATTTGGAAAAGTGGGCTGAAAGATGGCAGATGGAGTTTAATGCTGATAAGTGTGAAGTGCTACATCTTGGCAGGACAAATCAAAATAGGACTGTACATGGTAAATGGTAGGGAATTGAGGAATGCTGTGGAACAGAGGGATCTAGGAATAACTGTGCATAGTTCCCTGAAGGTGGAATCGCATGTAGATAGGGTGGTAAAGAAAGCCTTTGGTGTGCTGGCCTTTAAAAATCAGAGCATTGAATATAGGAGTAGGGAAGTAATGTTAAAATTGTACAAGGCATTGGTAAGACCAATTCTGGAGTATGGTGTACAATTTTGGTCGCCTAGTTATAGGAAGGATGTCAACAAAATAGAGAGAGTACAGAGGAGATTTACTAGAATGTTGCCAGGGTTCCAGCAACTATGTTACAGAGAAAGGTTGAACAAGTTAGGTCTTTATTCTTTGAGCGCAGAAGGTTAAGGGGGGACTTGATTGAGGTCTTTAAAATGATGAAAGGGATAGACAGAGTTGACGTGGATACGTTTTTCCCCATTGAGGGTAGGGAAGATTCAAACAAGAGGGCATGACATGAGAATTAAGGGACAGAGGTTTCGGGGTAACGCGAGGGGGAACTTCTTTACTCAGAGGGTGGTGGCTGTGTGGAATCAGCTTCCAGCAGAAGTGGTGGAGGCAGGATCGATTTTAACATTTAAGAGTAAAGTGGATAGGTATATGGACGTGAAGGGAATGGAGGGGTATGGTCTGAGTGCAGGTAGATGGGACTAGGGGAAAACAAATGGTCGGCACGACTGGAAGGGCCGAGAGGGCCTGTTTCCGTGCTGTAATTGTTATATGGTTATATGTTATATGGTTATATGAATGTCAGTGCTGGCTTGAAGGGCCCAATGGCCTACTCCTGCACCTATTCTCTATGTATCTATCAACCTACCCTTGGTCAAGTGGATCTTCAATCAAGTGTAGACAAGAATGACGAGTCAACATACAGAGAGGAGGTGAAATGGACAACTTGGTGCAAAGTCAACAACCTGTCTCTGAACATACACAAAACCAAAGAGATGGTTGTTGACTTTAGGAGAGCAGAGAGGGACCATGCGCCACTGGACATCCACGCCCCCCCCCCCCCCCCCCCCCCCCCCGTGAAGATTGTGAAGAACACTAAATTCCTTGCTATCCACCTGGTGGAGAACTTAACCTGGTCCCTCCACACCGGCCCCACCGTGAAGAAAGTCCAGCAGCGTCTCCACTTCCCGAGGAAGCCGAGGAAAGCCCACCTCCCCCTCCCCATCCTCACCACATTCTACAGAGGGACTACAGAGAGCATCCCGAGTAGCTGCATCACTGCCTGGTTTGGACACTGCACCAGCATGGACCGCAATAACCTGCAAAGTTGGGGGAGAATTACTGCAGGAGGCTAGAGACATGCATTTTCAGATATTTACCTCTCCCAATCCCCTCACAGAACGAGGCAAAGCCAAAATCGTTTGCTATTGTCATTTATTTATTTTCCCCTCCAAGCAAGGTCAGTCTTAGTTCAACAAAGTTCATACACTAAAACAACAACACCGGATACCACCAGGGCTGGTAGCAGACATGACACCCGTGCAAAAACAAAATCCACACTCGATGCATCTTTAAAAACACGGTTTAAAAAAAGTTCTCTTGTCGCAATGCGAGAACCTCCCCACTAGTGGAGCATTATCCCCAAATCATTCCATGTTTTCAGGTGAATGGACTTTCAGTCCAAGTGTGAACTATTTCTCCCTCCCAATGTAGTCTGTGGTGCGCTCATTATGCAGTTTACCTCTCGTTTAAGCTCATTACTAGCGGGGTTTTCGTTCATTGAATTATTACATCGGCAGCTCACCCGAATTTTTAAAAATTGCGTACATATGTGATTTCCCTTTTTTAAATTAAAAAAAACGTTACAGAATTTGGGAAGGGGGGGGGGGGGTAATCGTGTGCTCCGTGTACAAAACCTCGTGCTCTACCAAGGGAAAAACCCGTCACTTGGGTCTATGCATTCGACACAGCGAATACAAACATTTAAAAAACAGCTTCATTGCGCCCAGACAACAAAAAAACAGGATACTTAAACAACAAAAAAATCAAATAAATAAACTGACTGACGCTGCGAATTTCACATTTCACTTTCATTAAACACAGCTTTTTAAAAAAAGAAAAAAGTTCCCATGGCGATTGTCTTAGCTTTGCAAGCAAGCAGGGGCGATTTTATTTCCTTGCCAACCCCAAACTTCAGATGCTAAGAGCCATTGGGGACGCGCGGCCCTAGCGACAAGTGCATGTGGTGGCGATCATGTCCTCGTACTCCTTGTACACGATGGAGCCGTCGTTCTCCAGCGTGAGGACGCTGAGCGGGTTGTACTGGGACGGGACGCAGGAGGGGCGAGGGACCGTGGAGTCCACCTTCTCGTAGAGGATGTTCTGGACCAGGGTGTGGACTGGAGACCCGTAGCGGTGGCCCAGCGCCCGGGGGCAGCCGCCCTTGCAGTAGTGGGGGTTGTAGTTGTGCGGGGCGATGATCCAGCGGTCCCATCGGAGCTGGCTGAAGGACAGCCTGAAGTCGTGCAGCTGGCACTCCTGGTCGTGGTACTGGAGGCGGCGAGGAGGGGGAGCCAGGGAGTTGTCCACCCCTCCTCCCCCGTCGCCCTTGGGACCTCTGCGGCGCCGGGCAGACCGCCTCCCCGCCCCGCCGGGGACGCTCTTCCTCGGCGCCCGTGGGCCGGGCTGGCCGCCCAGGTCGAGAGGGAGCCAGGAGTGGCGGAGGCGGACGCGGGTGGCGTTCAGGAAGAGGAGCAGGGAGGGTGGGAGCAGAGTGGGCTTCAGAGCCGCCGGCGCCGCCGCCGTGCCCGCCCCGGTGCACAGGTAGCTGAACACCATGTGCAGGTCGCCCCGCTGGGGCCCCAGGAAGGGCTGGAGGAAGGGCGACAGGTCCACCTCCACCCAGGCGTGCCGCTTCCTGCGCTCGAACTGGACGCGGAAGGTGTGAGTGCGGAGAGCGTCGGGGCACATCTGGTCGGAGGGCGGCTCGGGGTCCCGCACGGTGACATTGCAGGAGCACAGGATGGGGAAGGAGGCGGAATGGGCGTCCGAGTACAGGAGCACCGAGCGCAGCAGCCGCTCCCTCGACGTGACCGGACCCAGCCCGTACAGCACATCTTGCTCCAATGCTGAGAGAGACAGAGACAGAGAGAGAGATAGTCAATGTGATCACGGCTGATCATCCACAATCAGTACCCCGTTCCTGCCTTCTCCCCGAACCCCTCGATTTCGCTAGCCCCAAGAGCTCCATCTAACTCTCTGTTGAATGCATCCACTACGTTCGGAGGCCCTTCTATTCCATTGAATGCATCCATCACATTCGGCCCTTCAAGTTGTGAATCCGTGGAATTCTACACCCGTGGAGAATGCCACTTGAAGGGCCGAATGGCCTACTCCTGCAGCTGGTGAAAGAGTTTGTAAAGTGTGGGAGGAAACCGGAGCACCCGGAGAAAACCCAGGTAGATCACAGGGAGAATGTTCTGACTCTGCATAGACAGCGCCCGTGGTCAGGATCGAACCCGGGTCTCTGGCGCTGCAACTCCACCGCTGCGCCGCCTCGATCTTCGCTATCCCCAAGGTCCACAGTTCCTTGGAATTACTACTTTCATCTTCCACCCAAACAGAAAGGCAATTTACTTTCAAATCATGCAAGTAGTATCTGCAGTTGCTGGTTTAAACTTGAAGTGTCTCGACCCGAAACGTCGCCCACTCCTTCTCTCCAGAGATGCTGCCTGTCCCGCTGAGTTAGTCCAGCTTTGTGTCCATCTTATTATCAAAGTGCTCCCATTAGCAAATGTAACTCCCCTTAACCGCCGTCCTCTCCCCTGGCCCCTCTAACCCCAACACTCCTACCCTTGTGTTTTCACCATTCCTCCCCCCCCGGGACCTTTAGGATGTGGAAGAAAACCCGAGCACCCGGCGGAAACCCACGCGGGCACAATGTAAACTTGCCCCAAGCAAGTGCTCCAACTAATCCAGCAAATTCAGAACCTTAATTTCCACCCATCCACAGAATTTCACTGCGACTTGTCACACGTGGCAATAAAGCACTCGTTAATGCATTCAACAACTTTAAAATTTAGCATCGTAGTCAGAATCTTCAGTCTGAAGGCGGGTCTGGACCTGAAACATAACGCATTCCTTCTCTCCAGAGATGCTGCCCTGTCCCGCCGAGTTACCCCCCAACATTTTGTGTTAATATTCGAAGTAAAGAACGACTGGTGAAAGATTTTTTTTGTTTTTGTTTTTTTTGAAAAGCTAAAATCCAAATATCATCTCACCTTGTGTGGAGCGGGCCAGCGCCCGCGGCGTGAGTAAGCGCACCGTGTTATAGGAATGTTCAGCGAGTCGCTTCGGTACTCCACCTTGTGTCGCTGAAACCGTGTAGAGCCTCTTCATATACCTAATGTCCGGCTTGGTGGGGCCCTGGTAGTCCCAACCCTTCTTGTTGGTCAGGGAATTCAGTAGAGGAAGCAAAACAGAATTCTGATCTGCCTCCTGATCAGAAAAGCTGATTAGAGTGACGAGAGCGATGGAATTGGTCAGAGACGCTAACCAAAGATAACGGCGGAGCTGGGCGAAATAACACATCCTAACACCGTCAAGGCCGTCACTCACCAAGATGACTATTCAGCTCACTAGACTTAAAGCCAAGTGATCGCAACGACCCTTTTTATAGAGGACCTCGACGAGTTAGCTCCAACGGTCTCATTAAGCCAATTAATAATGACAATTTAATAATCAGTAAGGGCTTGCGCGGCACGCAAGAATGTACTGAGGGCGGTAGCACCCGGGTTAATTTGGAAGTTAGGATACTTTGCAGCACCTACCTACCACTGTGGATTGGTGTTTCTAAGTGGCATCTTGTGACACAATTGCAACTAGTAAACGACCTGACACTTTACGCAATTTCACCCAGCAGGTTGTCATTTTCAAAAGTAGTGGGCAAAAGCCCTCGCGGAATTTCATAGGTATCTGGAAGATTGACACAAAAATAACTCGGCGGGACAGGCAGCATCTCTGGAGAGAAGGAATAGGTGACGTTTGGAGTCGAGACTCTCCTTGATACATGGGGTTAGTGTTGACAGCCACTTTATGGCAAGTATAGACATGGTGGGCCGAAGGGCTGAGTTCTGGGCTTTATGACTGACGAATAAAATTGCTTTGGCTTTGCATTTTGACTTTGTGAAAGGATTTTTATTTTGTTTTTGAAGCCTATATTTGATTAATTTTAGTTACTCCATTAATAATTAATCTTGTGTATACTGTATGCTTAAAATCTCATTTAAATGATTTATTTGTTTCCTATGAGTAATAATTCTTTAAAGCAACTTTAAAACTGTAGGACTTTCCTACATGGGTGGAAAATGGGATAACATGTTGACCAAGTCTTTTTCTCACTGTTTCCAATACTCCCAGTTAAGTTTTTCTTCTTTCACCAGCTGCCCATATCAGCTTTAAATGGTCAGCATCTGATGCTAATGTCCTCTGGTTTAACACGGGGGACAGTGTCTCCCTAACACTGTCAAAGGGGGCCATCTCCACAACAAGCAACGTGAGCCTTTGTTACACCCCCTCTCACCATTACTCTCTAGTTGGATGTACAGGTACAGTCTGACTAGGATTATTTAATGATTTCAGTGAAGTGTCTTTCATCTCGAATTCAAATCACTATTGCAATGTTTAACGCAAATTTGTGTGGGTAGGACAGATTTGGAGTGACATGGGCTGACCGCAACCAGGTGGGACTAGTGTGGATAGGGTAAGTTGGTTGGTGTGGGCAAGTTGGGCTGAAGGGTCGGTTTCCATGCTGTATGATAGACACAAAAAGATGTGTGCCTCCTCCAGCAGCTCGTTCCATATGCCCACCACATTGTATGTGAAAAAGTTACCCCTCTGATTCCTATTAAATCTAACCCCCCCCCCCCACCACCACTCATCCAAATTTGTGAAGCAGCATCTCGTATTTCATTTTGGGAAGCTTCTCTACCCCCCAGCGGTATGAATATTGATATCTCTCATTTCAAGTAACCCCTGCATTCCCCCACCTCTCTCCATCCTTCCCCCACCCAAGTCGCACCAGTTTGTCGTTCTCACCTAGCAAACAGGCTAACAACGGCCCGTTTCTCGTTACTCTTTAGCATATCTTTCATTCATTTGTTCTATATCTCTTTCTATCACCGTCTGTATCTCTCATTTCCCTTTCCCCTGATTGTCTGAAGAAGTGTCTGGACCTGAAACGTCACCCAGTCCCACTCTCCAGGGATGCTGCCTGTCCCGCTGAGTTACTCCAACATTTTGCGTCTATCTTCGGTTTAAACCAGCATCTCTTGTTCCTTCCTAAGAGCATTCAATACGTTTGGCTATCCTTCTTTAGAATTTTATTTACATTTTTCAGGTGTTACTTTTTTGAGGAATGAAATTCAAGCAGGAAAAAAAGGTCAAGTGGGATATCTGATTATTCCGCTTAAAGCTTATTAAAGTTCCTTGCAAGAAAACTCAATTAGTTTTGTAACGGGGATCAGAGTTACCAGAGCAATACAGAAGTAGACTTTCATAGCTAAACCCACTCTGGTAATTATTTCATACCGATGGTTAAAAATCAAAATCCGGCAGATTTGAGCGTCTGCACCTCAATGGAATTCTCTCTTTCTTTCCCCCCCCCCCAATTTCTCATCTGATTTTCTAAAAATCCAACCCTATTTACATGATGAAGGACAATTAAATTCTTCAGAAATAATTGAAATTGCTCCATTATTGAGTTACACTTGAAAGAAGTGGAGGTGTCCATTACCCCTGGCTCTGACTGTTGATGAAACACAGTATCCTTTCAGTTTAATGAGACACCTGCAGCAGGTTGAATTCTGATCAGCTCCATTAACTCCATTCAAACACCAACAGGGGGCTTTTATTGTGCAATCAAATATTCAACACGCTAAACCTTAAAGCTCTACTTAAAATTACTCAGACTCTTGGCATTTAAAAATAAAGGACTAAACCCAAATAATGATACCAATTGTGTACATCTGTTCCTGTTGGAATTGCATTAGCAATTGGTACCAGCTACTGAGGTTGAGCAGGCTTGGACTCTGTTCCCAGGAGCGCAGGAGGATGAGGGGTGATCTTATAGAGGTGTATAAAATCATGAGAGGAATAGATCGGGTAGATGCACACAGTCCCTTGCCCAGAGTAGGGGAATCGAGGACCAGCGGACACGGGTTTAAGGTAGGGAGGGGGGGAAGACTTAATAGGAATCTGAGGGGTGAACATTTTCACGCGGAGGAGGTTGAGGCAGGAACTATCCCAATGTTTAAGAAGCATTTAAGTACATGATAGGACAGGTTTGAGGGGCATGGGCCAAATGCAGGTAGGTGGGACTAGTGTAAATGGGACCTGTTGGCCGGTATGGGAAGTTGGGCCGAAGGGCCTGTTTCCACACTGTATGACTCTATGGGGTACTGTGCCTGCACAGTTGCTGAATGTGATCACCAGCCATCCATTACTCATTCGCACTAGTTTTATTTCTATGTTATTCCACATTCTCACCGACTTGGCAAGACCAGCAGCTTCATCAAGGACCAGTCTCGCCCCAGTCACCCCCCCCCCCCTTCTCTCCTCCCCCCTCGGGTAAGAGATACAGAAGTTTAAAAAAACAAACGCACACCTCTAGATTTGGGATGGTTTCTTCCCAGCTGATATCAGGCGACTGAACCATCCTATCACCAACTAGAGAGCGGCCCTGAGCTACTATCTACCTCATTGGAGACCTTCAAACTACCTTTAATCGGACTTTACTGGACATTACCTTGCACTAAATGTTATTCCCTTTATTATATATCTGTATACTGTGAATGGCTCGATTGTAATCATGTATTGTCTTACTGCAGAGAGTACACAAAAGGCTGGAGAAACTCAGCGGGTGCAGCAGCATCTAAGGAGCGAAGGAGATGGGCGACGTTTCGGGTCGAGACCCTTCTTCAGACTGGTCGCGGATCAGGGAAACGAGAGAGATAGACAGTGATGTGGAGAGATAAAGAAAAATGAATGAAAGATATGCAAAAAAGTATCGATGATAAAGGGAACAAGCCATTGTAAGCTGTTTGTAGTGTGAAAATGAGAAGCTAGTGCGACTAGGGTGGGGGAGGGAGAGAGAGAGGGAGAGAGAATGCCAGGGCCCGAGGGCTGAGGGAGAGGTGGGAAGGGGAGGAGACAGCAAGGGTTAACAGAATTGAGAAAATTCAATGTTCAAACCCAGAGGATGCAGACTCCCCAAGCGGAATATGAGGTGCTGTTCCTCCAACTTGCGCTGTTGCTCACTCTGGCCGTGGAGGAGGCCCAGGACCGAGAGATCGGATAAGGAATGGGAGGGGGAGTTGAAGTGCTGAGCCACCGGGAGGTCGGGTTGGTTAATGCGGACCGAGCGGAGGTGTTCAGTGAAACGATCGCCAAGCCTCCACTTGGTCTCACCGATATAGATCATCTGGCATCTGGAGCAGCACCTGCAGTAGATGAGGATGGAGGAGGTGCAGGTGAACCTCTGTCGGACCTGGAAGGACTGCTTGGGTCCCTGAAAGGAGTGGAGGGGGGAGGTGAAGGGACAAGTGTTGCATTTCTTGCGGTTGCAAGGGAAAGTGCCCAGGGAAGGGGTAGAGCGGGAGGGAAGGGAAGAATTGACAAGGGAGTTGCGGAGGGAGCGGTCTTTTTGCGGAAGGCAGATGGGGGGGGGGGGGGGAGATGGGAAGATGTGGCGGGTGGAGGGGTCACGTTGGAGGTGGCGAAACTGGTGGAGGACTATGTGTTGTATTTGCCGGCTGGTGGGGTGAAAGGTGAGGACCGGGGGACTCTGCTCATGTTGCGAGTGGGGGAATGGGGAGAGAGGGCACTGTTGCGGGGTATGGAGGAGACCCTGGTGCGAGCCTCATCTATAGTGGGGGAGGGGAATCCCCGTTCTCTGAAGAATGAGGACATTTGAGATGACCTGGTGTGGAACACCTCATCCTGGGAGCAGATGCGGCGTAGACGGAGGAATTGGGAATAGGGGATGGAGTCCTTACAGGAAGCAGGGTGGGAGGAAGAGTAGTCCAGGTAGCTGTGGGAGTCAGTTGGTTTGTAGTGGATGTCGGTCAGGAGTGTATCACCTGCAATAGAGATGGAGAGGTCAAGGAATGGTAGGGAAATGTCGGAAATGGTGACTGGGTTAGCACACAACAAAAAGCTTTTCACTGTACCTCGGTACACGTGACAAACTAAACTTGCAATATGAATATTGATTTTTCTAACTTCACGGAGCCCTTGCATCCCCTCTCTCTCAACCCCAAGTCGTACCTGCTTCAAAGTTGTCTTGTTGAGTCTCTTTGTTTGTAACTCGTTTTCACCTAGCCCACAGTTAACTGGTCGGTGGGGGCGATGTGAGTCAGCTGCCCTGCCAGCAGCTTGTTCGTTATTTCTACTTTTGGTTTTTTTGGTGTGTCCAGTGTTGGTTTGGGTGTCTCTCGGTGTGTCTTGCGTGGAGGGTGGGGTCAGAGGAAAGGGGGGAACCACTTTCCGGTCGCCTTCTGCACGGAGAGGCGACTTTTTCCATGACGCCTCCCTCGCAGCCTAACAGCATGGATTGGAGCGGCCTTTCCCGGAGTCGGGCCTGGAGCTTCAGCAGCGGGCGCAGCATGGACTTTTCCATCACGGAGCGGGCGAACCCTTGCCGGGGGTCGCCAGAGAGGAGTGCTCCGAATGCTGGCCTGGTGACTTTGGCATCATGGGGTTGTGGTCTGCAGAGCTTCTAATGTGGACTTACATTACGGAGCCTGGGACCCCTCGCGGGGATCGCCAGAGAAGAGCTCCGACCGCCGGCCTGCAGCCTATAACAAGCCGCGGTCTCCGGTAGGAAAGTGCCGATGCGGGACCCCCAAGCCGCGGAGGGTGCTTGACCGTCACAACGTCAGAGTTTCAATCATCCTGACAAGAGGGCCTGTACATCCGCCCGTCCGTAGCGGCGACTACGGAGGGTTCATGGCCCCGACCACGGGTGAACAAGGAGGAGGACTGGCTGAACTTTGTTGCCTTCCACCACAGTGAAGAATGCTGTGGTGGATGTTTGTGTTAAATTGTGTATTGTGTGTTTTTTTTTTTTTAAAGTGTATCGCTGCTGGCAAATTCATTTCACTGCCCCTTCGGGTGCATGTGACGAATAAGTTTGGCTATGACTTTTTAACAATGGCCCGTTTCCTTTATCATTGATAGTTTTTTGTATATCTTTCATTCATTTGTTCTATATCTTTCTATTTCGCCATCTATATCTCTTGTTTCTCTCTCCCCTGACTCTCAGTCTGAAGAAAGGTCTTGACCTGAAACGCCACAAATGCCTTCTCTCCCGTGATGCTGCCTGTCCCGCTGACTTACTCCAGCATTTGGTGTCAATCGTTGTCCTACCAACAACTAGAGAGCGGTCCTGAACTACTATCTATCTCATTGGAGACCTTCTGACGATCTTTAATCGGACTTTAAGAAAGGCGGGGGAGAGAAAACAGGGAATTATAGACTAGTTAGCCTGACATCGGTGGTGGGGAAGATGCTGGTCCATTATAAAAGATGCAATAGCCACACATTTGGATAGTAGGAACAGGATCTGTCCGAGTCAGCATGGATTTACGAAGGGGACATCATGCTTGACTAATCTTCTGGAATTTTTTGAGGCTGTAACTAGGAAAATGGACAAGGGAGAGCCAGTGGATGTAGTGTACCTGGACTTTCAGAGAGCATTTGATAAGGTCCCACATAGGAGATTAGCAAAAACAGGAAGGCAGATTACTATCTAAATGGCGTCAAGTTGGGAAAAGAGGAAGTACAATGGGATCTGGGGGTCCTTGTTCATCAGTCGATGAAAGTAAGCATGTAGGTACAGCAGGCAGTGAAGAAAGCGAATGGCATGTTGGCCTTCATAACAAGAGGAGTTGAGTATAGGAGCAAAGAGGTCCTTCTGCAATTGTATATCGCCCTAGTGAGACCGCACCTGAAGAAGGATATTCTTGCTATTGAGGGAGTGCAGCGTAGGTTTACAAGGTTAATTCCCGGGATGGCGGGACTGTCATATGTTGATAGAATGGAGCAGCTGGACTTGTATTCACTGGAATTTAGAAGGATGAGAGGGGATCTTATTGAAACATAAGATTATCAAGGGCTTGGACACGCTAGAGGCAGGAAACATGTTCCCGATGTTGGGGGAGTCCAGAACCAAGGGCCACAGTTTAAGAATAAGGGGTAAGCCATTTAGAACTGAGACGAGGAAACATTTTCTCACAGAGAGTTGTGAGTCTGTGGAATGTTCTGCCTCAGAGGGCGGTGGAGGCCAGTTCTCTGGATGCTTTCAAGAGAGAGTTAGATAGGGCTCTTAAAGATCGCGGAGTCAGGGGATATGGGGAGAAGGCAGGAACGGGGTACTGATTGGGGATGATCAGCCATGATCACATCGAATGGCGGTGCTGGTTCGTAGGGCTGATTGGCCTACTCCTGCACCTATTGTCTATTTATCTTGCACTAAACATTATTCCCTTTGTTGTGTATCTGTGCACTGTGGGCAGTTTGGTGGTAATCATGTGTTGTCTCCGCTGACCGGTTAGTGCGCAGCAAAGAGCTTTTCACTGTACCTCGGAACACGTGACGATAAACTCAACCGGGGCGGGGAACCTGCTGCCTTCTAGGCCAATAAGCGCGGCCTTTTGAATGAATCCAAATTTTGTAGAACAAATCCTTTTATTTTTATTAATACGTTTTTGTTTGTCTTCTATTATTTTTATTTTAATCTTAAATTTTTATTTTTATTTTTTCTATGGATGTACGGAAACAATTATTTCTTCTATGTAAAGCACTTTGGTTTCAACGCGAGTTGATTTAAACGTGCTATATAATGTATGTGTATATGTGTGTGTGTGTGTATATATATGTGTGTGTGTGTATATATGTGTGTGTGTGTATATGTGTGTGTGTATATGTGTGTGTGTATATGTGTGTGTGTATATGTGTGTGTGTATATGTGTGTGTGTATATGTGTGTGTGTATATGTGTGTGTGTATATGTGTGTGTGTATATATGTGTGTGTGTATATGTGTGTGTGTATATGTGTGTGTGTGTGTGTGTGTGTGTGTGTGTATATATGTGTATATATATACATACATACATAATACACACACATACATACATATACATACACACACATATGTGTGTATATATATGTGTATGTATGTGTATGTGTATATGTATGTGTATGTGTGTGTGAATAAATAAATAAATATATATATATATATACACACACACACCTATACCTTACTAACGTATTTAGAATACCAAAGAAATAATCCAATATCTAATTGAAGTTTCTTGGATGCGGCCTCTCGTAGATTACAGCTGACCTAATGTGGCCTTCCACTCAATGTGGTTCCCCACCCTTAAACTGAACCTTTGCAAAGAGAATGCGTGGGAAGGAACTGCAGGTGCTGGTTAAAATCGAAGATGGACACAAAATGCTGGAGTAACTCAGCGCGGCAGGCAGGCAGGCGGCATCTCTGGAGAGGAGGGAGGATGAATGGGTGACGTTTCTGGAGAGAAGGGATGGTGAAACTTCGCCCATTCCCTCCTCCTCCCCGGAGATGCCGCTTGCCTGTCCCGCTGAGTGACTCCAGCATTTTGTGTCTTGTCTATAAAGAGAGGACGGGCAGACGTCATGAAGGACGTGTCGAGTTACCTGTGCACCAGGTACGCCTGCGGCGGTGACCCTGATACAGCCAGCCCACCTTGGCGTCACCTGTGTGAAATTCTCGGACCCTCTCCCCTGAAGGTGTGTGTGTGTGTGTGTGTGTGTGTGTGTGTGTGTTGGTGCCCGGAGACGCGGGTTGCGTGTGACTGGCGTTGAGTGGATAGTTGAGCCGTGGCTCGTTTCCAGATGCCTGTCCCCGGCCGGCCCCAGTGAATCATTAACCTGAACCCGCTGCCGGTACACGGACCCATCTCCGTCCCGTTGGGGAACTGGGCTTGTGGCGAGCGGACGGTCCCGAGTCCAGGTGAGTAGATACCTGGATATTACCTGTGCGCCTCTCCCTGCCTCTGGTGGTCTGTCCGCGCTTCTGCGGTGCCCTCTCTCTCTCTTTCCCTCTCTCTCCTTCCTCTTCACTAGTTCAGACAGACAGCCGCTGAAATCCCCGCAGTTAATTGCCGAATACTCTGCCCGCGGATCAGCCCGAGCCGCGCTTTATCAATACACGGGCTAAAGGAGGGTCTTGGCCCGCAAACGCCACCCGTTCCTTCACCCCCGCCTGTCCCGCTGAGTCGCTCCAGCGTTGTGTTGTCTCTCTCTCTCTCTGCACCAAGGATGGACACAGAGCGCTGGAGTAACTCTGCGGGACAGGCAGCATCTCTGGAGAGCATGGACTAGTGGCTCCACGGTCACCCCCCCTCTTCCCCCACCCTCCCACCAGGCAAGAGGTGCAGGAGTGTGAAAACGCACTCCTCCAGATTCAGGGAGAGTTTCTTCCCAGCTGTTATCAGGCAACTGAACCATTCCTACCATAACCAGAGAGTGGCCCTGAGCTACTATCTCCCTGGTTGGAGTGGAGACCCGCAGGCTACCTTTAACTGGACTTTACTAGGCTTTATCTTATACTAAACGTTAATATGTTATTCCCTTTGTCATGTATCTGTGGACGGTTCCATTGTAATCGTGTATTGTCTTCCTGCTGACTGGATAGCATGCAACACACTCTTTTCACTGTACCTCAATACACGTGACAATAAACTAATCTAACCCCATGAATATTGGTTTCTCTAACTTCAAGTAACTCTTGCTCCCATCTCTCTCCGCCCCCATTCTAGTCATCGTACCAGCTTCACTGTCGTCCTGTTGAGTTTCGCTGTTTGTTTAACTTGTTATCACCCAGCACACAGCCAACAATGGGCCATTGTGGGCTCCACCTGTCCTTGGTCGTCGTTACTTTTTGCATATCTTCATTTGTTCTATATCTCTCACCCTCGATCACTGTCTATATATATATCTCTCGTTTCCCTCTTGCCTGAATCGCAGTCTGAAGAAGGGTCTCAACCTGAAACACCACCAGAGATGCTGCCGGACCCGCTGAGTAACTCCAGCTTTGTGTGTCTGTCTTAAACTAAACTAAACATGGATATGTGATCGGCACAAAAACCTGTGGTGACTCAGCGGGACAGGCAGCATCTCTGGATAGAAGGAATGGGTGACGTTTCGGGTCGAGACTCCTCTTCACATGGTTATGTGATGTTTTGTGTGTCGGGTCCACCATAGCGATCTCTGTGTTCTTCCCTGGGTTCTGGCAATATGGTTACAACGCTAGCAGCGCAGCGGTAGAGTTGCTGCCTTGCAGCGCTTGCAGCGCCAGAGACCCGGGTTCGATCCCGACTACGGGTGCTGTCTGTACGGAGTTTGTACGTTCTCCCCGTGTCCTGCGTGTGTTTTCTCCCAGATCTACGGTTTCCTCCCGCACTCCAAAGACGTGCAGGTTTGTAAGTTAGTTGGCTTGGTGTAAGTGTAAAACTTGGCCCTTGTGTGTGTAGGATGGCGTTAATGTGTGGGGATCGCTGGTCGGCGAAGGGCCTATTTTCGCGCTGTAGCTCTAAACTAAACTATCGATCTGTGTCTTGCCTGTCGACATATTCTGGGAGGAAATAAACGCAACGCCAGCTGCTGCGAACACTCAGCTGGTCAGGCAGCTCCAGTGGAGCCACAAACTTCACCTTCGCCAGAAAAAAAAGACACAAAATCTGTGGAATTCTCTGCCTCAGAGGGCGGTGGAGGCAGGTTCTTTGGATGCTTTCAAGAGAGAGCTAGATAGGGCTCTTAAAAATAGCGGAGTCAGGAGATATGGGGAGAAGGCAGGAACGGGGTACTGATTGGGGATGATGAGCCATGATCACGTTGAATGGCGGTGCTGGCTCGAAGGGCCGAATGGCCTCCTCCTGCGTCTATTGTCTATTGTCTATAATGCTAGAGTAAGTCAACTATGCCAACATTTAAGAACATTTGGGAAGGTCCATGGATAGGAAATGTTTAGAGGGATACGGGTATTTTTCAATGCAGAGATTGGCAGGTTCTTGATTAGTACGGGTGTCAAAGGCTGCGGGGCGAAGGCAGGAGAATGGTGACGGGGAGAGCATGCGAACTCCACACAGATGGCACCCGATGTCAACCTGAGTCTCTGGTGCTGTCAGGCAGCAGCTCTAACATGCCGCTCCTAATGTGCAGGGGGTGGATGCGAAGGGCCTGAGAGGAGGAGGAGGGAAGGCAGCACTTGCCAACAGTTGGTACTTTGTACTGTGAGACGGGGATGGGCCACTTGTTGTCTGGAGACTTGCGATTAGATCCGAATCTTACCTCTGTTTACACGCCTTGCAGCCATAAAACATAATATCCCTGCCTCGTAAAACTTTCTCTCAACCAAAAGCTTGAAGATCATTTCTGAGGAGAAGCTTGCAGATTCCCTCTCCTTTGTGAAGCATAGTGAAAGGCCTGGATAGAGTGGATGTGCAGAGGATGTTTCCAATGGTGCGAGAGGCAATGACCAGAGGGCACAGCCTCTGAATAAAAGGACATGCCTTCAGAAAGGAAATGAGGAGGAATTTGTTTGGTCAGAGGGTGGTGAATCTGTGCAATGCTTTGCCACAGAAGGCGGTGGAGGCCAAGTCAATGGGTGTTTTTAAGGTGGAGATGGACATATATTCTTGATTAGTTTGGGGTTTTTCGGGAGAAGGCAGGGGAATGGGGTTGAGAGGGAAAAACAGATCAGCCATGATTGAGTGGCAGAGTAGACTTGATGGGCCGAATAACCTCATTGTGCTTCTATGAACATGTGCTTTGGGTGCAGGAGTGTTTTTCTGACATAATGGTTAAAAACAGACAGTGGTAACATTTCACGTGGGCAGAAAGTGAGATACCATGGAACAAGAGTGTGAACGGGTGATCGATGGTTGGCATGGTTTCATTTGGTGGGCAGAAGGGCCTGCTTCCATGCTGGTATCTCTAAACTACACTAAAGGTCTGCAACCTGAAATATTAACACTGTTTCTCACCCCACAGATGGAGTATTTCCAGCGTAGACAAAAGTGCTGGATAAACTCAGCGGGTGAGGCAGCATCTATGAAGCAAAGTTAAATAGGCAACGTTTCAGGTCGAAACCCTTCTTCAGACTGATGTTGGGGGGGGAGAATAAAGAAAGAGGTGGAGCAAGTGGGCTGAGGGAGAGCTGGGAAGGGCAGAAGAAAGTAAGGACTACCTGAAATTGGAGAAGTCAATGTTCATACCGCTGGGGTGTAAACTGCCCAAGCGAACTATGAGGTGCTGCTCCTCCAATTTATGGTGGTCCTCACTCTGGCCATGGAGGAGGCCCAGGACAGAAAGGTTGGATTCGGAATGGGAGGGGGAGTTGAGGTGCTGAGCCACCGGGAGATCAGGTTGGTTATTGCGACCCAAGCTGAGGTGTTGGGCGAAGCGATCGCCAAGCCTACGCTTGGTCTCACCGATGTAGAGCAGCTGACACCTAGAGCAGCGGATGCAATAGATGAGGTCGGAAGAGATGCAGGTGAACCTCTGCCTCACCTGGAACGACTGCTTGGGTCCTTGAATATTTCCAGCACTTTGTTTATATGCTTTGACTTCCAGCATCTGCAGTTCCCTTGACTATTCTGATGATAGTTTGTCCTTAGATAGGCACAAAATGCTGGAGTAACTTAAGCCCGCTGAGTTACAGTACTCCAGCATCTACAGATAATAGGTGCAGGAGTAGGCCATTCGGCCCTTCGAGTCAGCACTGCCATTCAATGTGATCATGGCTGATCATCCCCACTCAGTAATCCCTTTTCGAATGTTGTGTCTACCTTTGGTGTAAACCAGCGTCTGCAGTTCCTTCCTACACAATAGTTTCTCCTTCCCTGGGAAAATGGTTTCTCATTAACTTGCCGGATCCTTTAATCAACTTAAAACTGATTCATTAGACCATAGCTTCTAATCTTCTGTATTCAAGGGGGATACAAATCTAGTCTATCTAACCTGACCGTATAATTTAACCCTTTGGCACCAACATCGCTTTGGGCCAGTTCTGCACCCGTTCAAAGTCGAGTCCGTTCATTAGGGGTCTGACCAAATCAGTTACTTTTAAAATACAGTAACCTGAGCCTATTTGTGCTCCAGATTTGCTGATAAGTTTAGTTTGTCACGTGTACCAACCGAGGTAAAGCGAAAAGCTTTTTTGTTGCCAGCTATTAGTGGAAAGACTATAGATGATTCCAATCGAGCCGATACACTTGCTTTTGTCTGGCAGTATATATCAAACACGCTTGCACTGCCCTCCCTGTCCCAGCTATCACCAGGTAACTGGGCCAGTCTGTGGAATTCTCTGCCTCAGAGGGCGGTGGAGGCAGGTTCTCTGAAAACTTTCAAGAGAGAGCTAGATAGGGTTCTTAAAAATAGCGGAGTCAGGGGATACGGGGCGAAGGCAGGAACGGGGTCCTGATTGGGGATGATCAGCCATGATCACATTGAATGGCGGAGCTGGCTCAAAGGGCCGAATGGCCTACTCCTGCACCCATTGTCTATAGATGCTGGAGTACTGTAACTCAAATGGCCTAATCCTGCGTCTATTGTCTATTGTCACTGAACTGTCCACCCACCAACTAGAAAGTGGTCCTGACCCTCCCATCCACCTCATTGGAGACCTTTGAGCTATATTTAATCTAACTTTACTGAACCTTATCTTGCACTAAACGATATCCCTTCATCCTGTATCTGTGCACTGTGAATGGTTTGATTGTCTTTCCACTGACTGGATAGCACGCAACAAAAAGCTTGTCACAGGACTCTGGTGCATGTGGCATAATAAACTAAACTGTCTATTTGTGTCTCCACTTTCGGGGAACTGCGCACCTGTCACCCCTTGGTTTCTCCGTTCCACCACACTCTCCGGGGTCTTTCCATTCACTGTGCATGTCCTCCCCTGGTTTAAGTCTCCTCACTTCCACCGGGATTGGTCAAGGGCTTGGACACATTAGAGGCCAGGAAACATGTTCCCGATGTTGGGGGAGTCCAGAACCAGAGGCCACAGTTTAAGAATAATGGGTAAGCAGTTTAGAACGGAGACTTTTTCTCACAGTGAGTGGCGAGTCTGTGGAATACTCTGCCTCGGAGGGCGGTGGAGGCAGGTTCACTGGATGCTTTCAAGAGTGAGCTAGATAGGGATAGGGCTCTTAAAAATAGCGGAGTCGGGGGATATGGGGAGAAGGCAGGAACGGGGTACCGAATGGGGATGATCAGCCATGATCACATTGAATGGCGGTGCTGGCTCGAAGGGCCGAATGGCCTACTCCTGCATCTATTGTCTGTTGTCATTGCAAACTGTAAAGTCTGGGTAGTTGAAATTGTTTAATTCAATATTAAGTCCCAACATAAACTCCAGGAGTTAGTTATTCCCCCTTCACCTGTGCCACCTGGATTTCCACTCATCCCTTCCCCCTCCTTCTATCCCCTTCCACCTATATTGCTTCCTCCGACTTCATAATTCAAACCTCTTCTATTCTTATAGTGTACTGTTTCCTCATCTCCGGCCTTTGTCCAACCATCCACCTGACTCTAAAAAAATATCTTCTGCTGTATCCACCTAAGGGCGATATGGTGGAGCAGCGGTAGAGTTGCTGCCTCACAGCGCCAGAGACCCAGGTTCCATCCTGACTATGGGTGTTGCCTGTATGGAGTTTGCATGTTCCTTCCCCCTGACCTGCGTGGGTTTTATCCGGGATCTCCGGTTTCCTCGCAGACTCCAAAGGCATGTGGGTTAATTATAGAATCATAGAAAATAGGTGCAGGAATAGGCCTTTCGAGCCTGCACCGCCATTCAATGTGATCATGGCTGATCATCCAACTCAGTATCCCGTACCTGCCTTCTCTCCATACCCCCTGATTCCTTTAGCCACAAGGGCCACATCTAACTCCCTCTTAAATATAGCCAATGAAATGGCCTCAACTACCTTCTGTGGCAGAGAATTCCACAGACTCACCGCTTTCTGTGTGAAAAATGATCTTCTCATCTCGGTCCTAAAAGACTTCCCCCTTATCCATAAACTGTGACCCCTTGTTCTGGACTTCCCCAACATCGGGAACAATCTTCCTGCATCTCGCCTGTCCAACCCCTTAAGAATTTTGTAAGTCTCTATGAGATCACCCCTCAATCTTCCAAATTCCAGCGAGTACAAGCCGAGTCTATCCAGTCTTTCTTCATATGGAAGTTGTGCCATCCCAGGAATCAGTCTGGTGAACCTTCTCTGTACTCCCTCTATGGCAAGAATGTCTTTCCTCAGATTAGGAGACTAAAACTGTACGCAATACTCCAGGTGTGGCCTCACCAAGACCCTGTACAACTGCAGTAGAACCTCCCTGCTCTTGTACTCAAATCCTTTTGCTATGAAACCCAACATACCATTCGCTTTCTTCACAGCCTGCTGCACCCACACACAACTGACTGACTTCATCCATTTCGCCACTAACTTCCATCCGGCACTCAAATACACTTGGACCGTTTCCGACATTTCCCTACCATTCCTTGACCTCACCATCTCTATTGCAGGTAATACACTCCTGACCGACATCCACTACAAACCAACTGACTCCCACAGCTACCTGGACTACTCTTCCTCCCACCCTGCTTCCTGTAAGGACTCCATCCCCTATTTCCAATTTCTCCGTCTACGCTGCATCTGCTCCCAGGATGAGGTGTTCCACACCAGGTCATCACAAATGTCCTCATTCTTCAAAGAATGGGGATTCCCCTCCCCCACCATAGATGAGGCTCGCACCAGGGTCTCCTCCATACCCCGCAACACTGCCCTCGCTCCCCATTCCCCCACTCGCAACAAGGGCAGAGTCCCCCTTGTCCTCACCTTTCACCCCACCAGCCGGCAAATACAACACAAAGACCTCCGCCAGTTTCGCCACCTCCAACGTGACCCCTCCACTCGCCACATCTTCCCATCTCCCCCCTGTCTGCCTTCCGCAAAGACCGCTCCCTCCGCAACTCCCTTGTCAATTCTTCCCTTCCCTCCCGCTCTGCCCCTTCCCCGGGCACTTTCCCTTGCAACCGCAAGAAATGCTACACTTGTCCCTTCACCTCCCCCCTCCACTCCTTTCAGGGACCCAAGCAGTCCTTCCAGGTCCGACAGAGGTTCACCTGCATCTCCTCCAACCTCATCTACTGCATCCGCTGCTCCAGATGCCAGATGATCTATATCGGTGAGACCAAGCGGAGGCTTGGCGATCGTTTCGCCGAACACCTCCGCTCGATCCGCATAAACCAACCCGACCTCCCGGTGGCTCAGCACTTCAACTCCCCCTCCCATTCCGTATCCGACCTCTCGGTCCTGGGCCTCCTCCACTGCCAGAGTGAGCAACACCACAAGTTGGAGAAACAGCACCTCATATTCCGCTTGGGGAGTCTGCATCCTCTGGGCTTGAACATTGAATTTTTTCAATTCTGTTAACCCTTGCTGTCTCCTCCCCTTCCCACCTCTCCCTCAGCCCTCGGGCCCTGACATTCCCTCTCCCTCTATGTCTCCCCCACCCTAGTCGCACTAGCTTCTCATTTTCACACCACAAACAGCTTACAATGGCTTGTTCCCTTTATCATCGATACTTTTTTGCATATCTTTCATTCATTGTTCTTTATCTCTCCACATCACCATCTATATCTCTCGTTTCCCTGATCCCTGACCAGTCTGAAGAAGGGTCTCGACCCGAAACGTCGCCTATCTCCTTCACTCCTTAGATGCTGCTGCACCCGCTGAGTTTCTCCAGCCTTTTGTGTACCCTGCCTACTTTCAATGACTGGTGTACCATGACACCCAGGTCTCGTTGCATCTCCCCCTTTCCTAAGCGGCCACCGTTCAGATAATAGTCTACCCTTCATTGTTCTTCATCTCTCCACATCACCGTCTATATCTCTCGTTTCCCTGATCCCTGACCAGTCTGAAGAAGGGTCTCGACCCGAAATGTCGCCTATCTCCTTCGCTCCTTAGATGCTGCTGCACCCGCTGAGTTTCTCCAGCTTTTTGTGTAACCCTCGATTCTCCAGCATCTGCAGTTTCTTCGTTAACACTAATAGTCTACCCTCCTGTTTTTGCTGCCAAAGTGGATAACCTCACATTTATCCACATTATACTGCATCTGCCATGCATTTGCCCACTCACCCAACCTATCCAAGTCACCTTGCAGCCTCCTAGCATCCTCCTCACAGCTAACACTGCCCCCCAGCTTAGTGTCATCTGCAAACTTGGAGATGTTGCATTCTATTCCCTGATCCAGATCATTAATATATATTGTAAATAGCTGGGGTCCCAGCACTGGGCCTTGCGGTACCCCACTAGTTACTGCCTGCCATTCTGAAACTGACCTGTTTACTCCTACACTTTGCTTCCTGTCTGCCAGACAGTCCTCTATCCACATTAACACTGAACTCCCAATACCGTGTGTTTTAAGTTTGAATGCTAATCTCTTATGTGGGACCTTGTCGAAAGCCTTCTGAAAGTCCAGATAAAACACATCCACAGGTTCTCGCTTATCCACTCTACTAGTTACATACTCGAAAAATTCTATAAGATTCATCAGACATGATTTACCTTTCATAAATCCATGCTGACTTTGTTCAATGTTGTCACCGCTTTCCAATGTGCTGCTATCCCATCTTTAATAACTGACTCTGGGAGCATTTCCCCACTACTGATGTTAGACTTTAATCCATTCAATTTACCTAACACCACTTCACGGCTAACCTGGATTTCACTCAGTTCCTCCATCTCATTTGATCCCCTGTCCCCTGCTATTTCCGGCAGATTATTTATGTCTTCCTTAGTGAAGACAGAACCAAAGTAGTTATTTGTTCCCCATGATCAATTCACCAGTTTCTGACTGCAAGGGACCTACATTTGTTTTAACTAACCTTTTTCTCTTCACATATCTATAAAAACTTTTGCAGTCAGTTTTTATGTTCCCTGCCAGTTTTCTTTCATAATCTATTTTTCCTTTCCTAATTACACACTTTGTCCTCCTCTGCTGGACTCTGAATTTCACCCAGTCCTCTGGTAGGCTGCTTTATCTGGCTAATTTGTATGCTTCATCTTTAGTTTTGATACTATCCCTGATTTCCCTTGTTATCCACGGATGCACTACCTTCCCTGATTTATTCTTTTGCCAAACTGGGATGAACAATTGTTGTAGTTCATCCATGCAGTCTTTAAATACCTTCCATTGCATATCTACCGTCAACCCTTTAAGAATCACTTGCCAGTCTATCTTGGCCAATTCACGTCTCATACCCTCAAAGTTACCTTTCTTTAAGTTCAGAACCCTTGTTTCTGAATTAACAATGTCACTCTCCATCCTAATGAAGAACTCAACCATATTATGGTCACTCTTGCCCAAGTGGCCACGCACAACAAGACTGCTAACTAACCCTTCCTCGTTACTCAATATCCAGTCTAGAACAGCCTGCTCTCTCGTTGGTTCCTCTACATGTTGGTTTAGAAAACAACTATCCCGCATATATTCCAAGAAATCCTCTTCCTCAGCACCCCTACCAATTTGATTCACCCAATCTATATGTAGATTGAAGTCACCCATTATAACTGTTTTACCTTTGTTGCACACGTTTCTAATTTCCTGTTTGATGCCATCCCCAACTCCACTACTACTGTTAGGTGGCCTGTACACAACACCCACTAGCGTTTTCTGCCCCTTAGTGTTTCGCAGCTCTAACCCATATCGATTCCACATCCTCCAAGCTAATTTCCTTCCTTTCTATTCCGTTAATCTCCTCTCTAACCAGCAACGGTACTCCACCTCCTTTTCCTTTCTGTCTATCCCTCCTGAATATTGAGTATCCTGGATGTTCAGCTTCCAGCCTTGGTCACCCTGGAGCCATGTCTCCGTGATCCCAACTATATCATAATCATTAATAGCTATCTGCACGTTCAACTCTCCACCTTATTACAAATGCTCCTTGCATTGAGACACAAAACCTTCAGGCTTGTTTTTACAACACTCTTGCCCCTTATACAATTATGTTGAAAAGTGGCCATTTTTGATTTTTGCCCTGGATTTTTCTGCCTGCCACTTTTATTTTTCACCTTGCTACCTGTTGCTTCTCCCCTCATTTTACATCCCTCTGTCTCTCTGCTCATGCTCCCATCCCCCTGCCACATTAGTTTAAATCCTCCCTGACAGCACTGGCACACACTCCCCCAAGGACATTGGTTCCCTTCAAGCACAGGTGCAGACCGCCCTGTTTGTACTGGTCCCACCTCCCCCAGAACTGGTTCCAATGCCCGAGAAATTTGAATCCTTGGCTGGGTATAAATGTACAAAATGTATAAAAAATTTGAATGGCTTGGTAGGAATGTAAATTGTCTAGTGTGTGCGGGGTAGTGTTAACGTGCGAGGATCGCTGGACGGTGCAGACTCGGTGGGCCGAGGGGTCTGTTTCTGCGCTGTATGTATCTCTAAACCAAACTTGCCGTGCTTTGCCCTACTCCCACTTCTCTTCCAGCTTTCTCCCCACCCCCTGCTTCCGCCACCGACACAATCAGTCCGAAGAAGGGTCCCAACCTGAAACATCACCTGGCATGTTCTCCAGACGTGCTGCCTTATGCCCCTGTCCCACTTAGGAAACCTGAACGGAAACCTCTGGAGACTTTGCGCCCCACCCAAGGTTTCCACGCGGTTCCCGGAGGTTTTTGTCCTCCGGCAACCACCTTCAACTAGCATCGCAACCGGCTTCGACTAAAAAATTACCGATTTTTAAAACGGAAACCACTTTCGACCATTAGGGAGACTGACGAAAACCTCCGGAAACCGCACGGAAACCTTGGGTGGGGCGCAAAGTCTCCAGAGGTTTCCGTTCAGGTTTCCCCAAGTGGGACAGGGGCATTACCTGCTGAGTTACTCCAGCACTTAGTGCCTTTTTTTGTAAATGGGCATCTGCCATCCCCTTGTGTCCCCAGGAAATTATTGATGTGGATGGAACGCCTCTGGCTCTATACTTGATGGATCTATCGCATGTCAATCCCAAGTGAGACTGATATGTCCACTACTAGCAGCTTTTCAAATGTTAATAATTAAAGTGTTGGATTAGATCATTTAAAGAGTTGGCAATCTTCTCAAATCCTGTGGCAATCTTCTCAACTCCACCCCAATGCCAGAACCGTTAGTCAGCAAACTGGGTGGATGACTGCAGCAAACACGCACTCAATGCTTGGTAAACAGTGCTGGCATTGTGGTGTTCCCTGATGTAAACCTTGACCAGAAACATTGTTTCCTGATATTGTTCGCATGATATTTCTGTGCTCTTGTCCATAATCTCGACAAACACTGGCTAGACTAGGTCATGTAGGATAGACACAAAATGCTGGAGTAAAAGCCCCTGTCCCACGGTACGAGTTCATTCCAAGAGCTCTCCCGAGTTTAAAAAAAAAAATCAAACTCGTGGTAAGCACGGAGAATGAACGTACGTCAGAGCCCGGGGATGTCTCTTAGCGCTAACGGCAGGTACTCGGGAAGATTCGCTAACGGCAGGTAAGCACGGGAAGACCCGTGAAGATTTTTCAACATGATGAAAAATATCCACGAGAGCCCTGAGTACCGACGAGCGGCCATTACCGTAAATCTCCGAGTTCGAATCGGGAGAGCTCTTGGGATGAGCTCGTAGCGTGGGACAGGGGTTTAACGCAGTGGGACAGGCAGCATCTCTGGAGGGAAGGAATGGGTGACGTTTCGGGTCGAGACCCTTCACACAGGGGATCATTTCACAATGACTTTGCTATTTGTTCACTTTTTGGGATGTGTATATTGATGGAAAGGCCGCCTTTTTTTTCCCTGTGTGTAGACAGACTGATTGGTTCAGTTGAGTTTATTGTCCCGTGTACCGAGGTACAGTGAAAAGCTTTTGTTGCGTGCTAACCAGTCAGCGGAAAGACAATACATGATCACAATTTACATTTACAATGTATAGATACATGATGAAGGAATAGCGTTTAGAGTAAGGTAAAGCCTGCAAAGTCCGATCAAGGGTTTACAAAAGGCTGGAGAAACTCAGCGGGTGCAGCAGCAGCTAAGGAGCGCAGGAGATAGGCGACGTTTCGGGTCGAGACCCTTCTTCAGATATCTCCTCAAAGTCCGATCAAGGATAGTCCACGGGTCATCAAAGCGGTAGATAGTAGTTCAGCACTGCTCTCTGCTTGTGGTAGGATGATTCATTTGCCTGAAAGACACGGCTTGGAAAAGGGCCCATCTGCTCATAGAGCCCACGCCAACGCAATTTAAAGGGACTTTTGAGCTGATGCGGGGGAAAGGACCTTTTGGTCCACCGCGAGGACCAGCGATCCCCAAACACTATCCTATACTACACTAGGGAACAATTTACAATTTTACCGAAGCAAATTAACCAACAGACCTGCACGACTTTGGAGTGTGGGAGGAAACCGGAGCGCCCGGAGAAAACCCACGCGGTCAAGGGGAGAACGAACAAACTCCATTTGGTCAGTAGCAATAGTCAGGATCAATAGACAATAGGTGCAGGAGGAGGCCATTCAGCCCTTCGAGCCAGCACAGCCATTCAATGTGATCATGGCTGATCATCCCCAATCAGTACCCCGTTCCTGCCTTCTCCCCACATCCCCTGAGTCCGCTATCTTTAAGAGCCCTATCTAGCTCTCTCTTGAAAGTATCCAGCGAACCGGCCTCCACCACCCTCTGAGGCAGAGAATTCCACAGACTCACCACCCTGTGTGAAAAAGTGTTTCCTCGTTTCTGTTCCAAATGGCTTACCCCTTATTCTTAAACTGGCCCCTGGTCCTGGACTCTCCCAACATCGGGAACATGTTTCCTGCCTCTAGTGTATCCGGACCCTTAATAATCTTATATGTTTCAATAAGATTCACTCTCATCCTTCTAAACTCCACTGTATTCAAGCCCAGCCGCTCCATTCTCTCAGCGTATGACAGTCCCGCCATCCCGGAAATTAACCTTGTAAACCTACGCTGCACTCCCTCAATAGCAAGAATGTCCTTCCTTAAATTAGGGGACCAAAACTGCACACAATACTCCAGCTGTGGTCTCACTAGGGTCCTGTACAACTGCAGAAGGACTCTCTTTGCTCCTATACTCAACTCCTCTTGTTATAAAGGCCAACATGCCATTGGCTTTCTTCACTGCCTGCTGTACCAGCATGCTTACTTTCATAGACTGATGAACAAGGACCCCCAGATCCCGTTGTACTTCCCCTTTTTCTAACTTGACGCCATTTAGATAGTAATCTGCCTTCCTGTTTTTGCTACCAAAGTGGACAACCTCACATTTATCCACATCGAACGTGGGTCTGTGGCAATGTAAAGCTGCAACTCTACAACTGCGCCACTGTGCCATCCTCTTCTGCTGCCTTTCCAAAGCCTCTACATCCATCCTGAAAAAGGGTGACCAGCACTGCACACAATACACTAAATTCATTTTAGGTTCTTTCATTCAATCACCTTGATTCCTTCCAGAAGAAGAGTCTTGACCTGAAACGTCACCCATTCCTTCTCTCCGGAGATGCTGCCTGTCCCGCTGAGTCACTCCAGCATTTTGTGCCAATCTTCAGTATAAACCAGCACCTGCAGTTCCTTCCTGCACCTCGATTTGTTTGCTGGTGTTAGTTATTGATTTAGGTAGATGTCCTACAATAAAACAAAGCTGTAGCAACAGGCAAAGAGACAACAATGACCAGAAAGAACACAAGTTGCACTATCTCCTTTTTTGGAATTTAGACAATAGGTGCAGGAGTAGGCCATTCGGCCCTTCGAGCCAGCACCGCCATTCAATGCGATCATAGCTGATCATCCCCAATCAGTACCCCGTTCCTGCCTTCACCCCATATCCCCTGACTCTGCTATCTTTAAGAGCTCTATCTAACTCTCTCTTGAAAGTATCCAGAGATCCGGCCTCCACCGCCCTCTGAGACAGAGAATTCCACAGGCTCACCACTCTCTGTGTGAAAAAGTGTTTCCTCGTCTCCGTTCTAAATGGCTTACCCCTTATTCTTAAACGGTGGCCCCTGGTTCTGGACTCCCCCAACGTCGGGAATGTTGGGTGTTTAGGCACATTGATGATCAATTATGTCTGTCTCTATCGAGGGAAGTTAAGGGGTCGTTTGAGCAGGAGCGCGATGAGGATGGGCAAAGCTCGCACTACTTTGGTAAAGCGATAGCTTTTACTGAAAGCCAAGTAGCTGCAAATAGATTCAAGTCGTGCAAAGAAGATCATTTTCAATTCCGCGTGCGTCTCTTTCCACGGAGCTCTTTCCAAATCCACGCCATTCTTTAATTTATTTCCTGATTGCAACAAAAAGGATTACAATGACAACAAGGCATGCACGGTTTGGAATGCTCGATCTGTCCCTGCCGCCATGTGTTAGTGAGTGGCCAAGTCATTTATTACACACCAGAGACGGCATTCCACCTCGCTACTTAGTCGCTAGCAGCTTTAGACAAACAATGGCATCATTTTTCTGAGATTGGCTTCTAACAGGCTGGGTTCAGACCCCTGCCACATATGGTGCCGAGTTCATCCGGTGTTAAAAAGCATTTTGGAGTGTTAAATTACCAAGCAAATGAGGATAACAAAAAGCAGGTCCTCGATTAACTCTTGCTGGTCTTGCATCTTCGAGAGTAAAGGGCCTGTCCCACTTGCATGCGATTGCGTGCGTTTAGCGCAACCAACCGGAAGCGGAGTTGATGCGAAGTTCGCGTGTGACGTCATGCTTACCAATTAGCTGGGCAGGAGGGGGACCGACTGAATTTGGGCGTCGCACGACGTCGGGCGGTGAAGTCATCACACAACGCCACGCCGGGTGGTGACGTCATCACGCAGCGCCACGTGCTAGGCGTACGCCGTCAAGATGCTGCGTACGACCGCAATGCGCCTGTGTGCCGACAGGTCTTCTGTCATGTTGTGGGTCAATGCTGGATCAGGCCCGGATAGAGTGGATGTGGAGAAGATGTGTCCACTTGTGGGAGAGTCTAGGACCAGAGGCCGTAGCCTCAGAAATAAAGGACGTTCCTTTAGGAAAGGGATGAGGAGGAATTTCTTAAGTCCGAGGGTGGTGAACCTGTGGAATTAATTGCCACAGAAGGCTGTTGAGGCTAATTCAATGGATAATTTTAAGGCAAAGATAGATAGATTCTGGTGTAGTAAGGAACTGCAGATGCTGGTTTAAAACGAAGATAGACACACAAATGCTGGAGTAACTCAGCGGGTCAGGCAGCATCTCTGGAGAGAAGGAACGGGTGGCGATTTGGGTCGAGACCCTTCTTCTGATTCTTGATTAGTACAGAACGCAACTCGTTACATGTGACAATAAACTAAACTAAGCTAAAATATCCTTCCACAATTTAAGCTCATGGTGTGTATTGGGACAGTGAGACTTGGATGTGCAGAGGATGTTCCCACTAGTGGGAGAGTCTAGGACTAGAGGTCATAGCCTCAGAATTATAGGACGCTCTTTTAGGAAGCAGGTGAGGAGAAATGTCTTCAGTCAGAGGGTGGTGAATCTGTGGAATTCATTGCCACGGGAGGGTGTGGAGGCCAAGTCAGTGGATATTTTTAATGCAGAGATAGATAGATTCTTGATTAGTACGGGTGTCGGGGGTGATGGGGAGAAGGCCGGAGAATGGGGTTAGGAGGGACAGAGTGGACATGATGGGCTGAATGGCCTGATTGTGCTCCCCTCCCCCGTGAAGGTACTGCTGGTGGGATCGTGTGTATAATCTGACGCGCTGCTGCTCCTTGGCTTTGCTCCATCTTCTCCCCGGTTGCAGTTCAACAGTAACAGGGCTGTCGTGCTCTGCAATGTGGCTCTCTATTTCTTTCTGTTGTTTGTTAAATAAGCCGTGTCAGCGATTAAATGTGCTATTCCAGCCCTCTGTGGGCATTGAAAGTCATTGAAGTTTTCTATAAACCATTCCTACCTAGCATCAGTCCTTTAGCTGTGGATTCTGGTAAGTCTTTTTTTTTTTGTCGTCTTTCCACGATGTTAAATGTTCACTTGCCAAAACATCCATGACCTGAAGTTGGTACAATTTGCATTGAGTGCAGTTTTGCTGTTTTGAAATCTGTTCCAATTTATCTGCGATGCGATATCTTTGATTCTCAAGCAGCAGGTATGTAATTCTCAAGCATCTTGGACTGACCTTTAATGTTCGAACGTGCGCGTCGTTTTTACAGATAAGCGTAAATAATATTCTCTGCAGAAACTTGTAGGTAACTTTGTGAATTGACAGCATTGAGCGTGTGTGTACGGGAATCTTTCTAAGCTGCTTTCCTGCTAAAATGTGACCTTTCGTTTAGAAATGTTTCTTCAAATGTGAATGCGAACCGATTCTGAAAGTCCTATCCAGGACCCACTTGCTGCGGCTAATTTATCTTTGAAAGGTCACTGTTGTCATGGTAGAAGCTCAAAAGGAATTTTGCCTCGTTTATACTTCAAGGGCCAAACCACGTGACCAGTGATGCGACTTTGATGCTGCTGATCTGAACCCTTCGTATATTTTTAATTTAAAACTTTAAATATTAAGTTATAATATTAAAAATTTCGAAAGTAGAAATGTTCATTCCTCCTGCCTTAGCCTGCTCCTTATTTTTGAAGGTAGACAAAAATGCTGGAGAAACTCAGCGGGTGCGGCAGCATCTGTGGAGCGAAGGAAATAGGCAACGTTTCGGGCCGAAACCCTTCTTCAGACTCCTTATTTTTGAGTTGGTTCCACAGTGTTTTTGTGGGTCATAGAATACAGCGTGGAAACAGACTCTTTGGCCCAACTTGCCCACACTGACCAACGTGCCCCATCTACACAAGTTTCACCAATCTGTTTTTGGCCCTCATCCCTGCCCAAATGTCTCTTAAAGGTCCTTCTGCAGTTGTACAGGGCTCTAGTGAGACCACACCTGGAGTATTGTGTGCAGTTTTGGTCTCCTAATTTGAGGAAGGACATTCTTGCTATTGAGGGAGTGTAGCGTAGGTTCACCAGGTTAATTCCTGGGATGGCAGGACTGTCATATGCAGTGAGAATGGAGTGGCTGGGCTTGTATACTCTAGAGTTCAGAAGGATGAGAGGGCATCTTATTGAAACATATAAGATTATTAAGGGTTTGGACACATTAGAGGTGGGAAACATGTTCCCGATGTTGGGGGAGTCCAGAACCAGGGGCCACAATTTAAGAATATGGGTAAGCCATTTAGAACGGAGATGAGGAAACACTTTTCCACACAGAGCTGTGGAATTCTCTCCCTCAGAGGGCGGTGGAGACCAGTTTTCTGGATACTTTCAAGAGAGGGCTAGATAGGGCTCTTAAAGATAGCGGAGTCAGGGGATATGGGGAGAAGGCAGGAACGGGGTACTGATTGGGGATGATCAGCCATGATCATATTGAATGGCGGTGCTGGCTCAAAGGGCCAAATGGCCTACTCCTGCACCTATTGTCTATTGTCTAAATCTAATGATAGTCCCTGCCTCAACTACCTCCTCCGGCAGCTCATTCCATGCACCCACCATCCTTTGTGTAAAAAGAAAAGTTACCCCTCGGGTTCCTATTAATTATTTCCCCGTTCGCCTTAAATGTCTTCTGGTTCTTGATTTCCCCTTCTCTGGGTAAAAGATCCTGGGTCCTGAGGTGGGTGAGGCCAATATTGGAAACGTAGAAACATAGAAAATAGGCGCAGGAGTAGGCGATTCGGCCCTTCGAGCCAGCACCGCCACTCAGTATGATCACGGCTGATCATCCAAAATCAGTACCCCCGTTCCTGCTTTTTCCCCCACATCCTTTCATTCCATTAGCTCAATAAGCTATATCAAACTCTCTTGAAAACATCCAGTGAATTGGCCTCCACTGCCTTCTGTGGCGGAGAATTCAACAGATTCACAACTCTCTGGGTGAAAATGTTTTTCCTCATCTCAGTCCTAAATGGCTGACCCCTCATTCTTAAATGGTGCCCCCTGGTTCTGGACTCCTCCCCCCCCCCCCCCCCCCCCCCCCTCCCAAACATCGGGAACATTTTTCCTGCATCTAGCCTGTCCAATCCCTTTGGAATTTTATATGTGTCTACTATAAGTGACTGCAGGCATCATCGGGTGGTGCCTGGCAAAAAAAGACACAAAGTGTTGGAGTAACTCGGCAGGTCGGGCAGCATCCCTGGAGAATGTGAATAGGTGACGTTTCAGGTTGGGATCCTTCTTCAGACTGATTGTAGTGGAGGAGGGTGGGGTGAAATTGTTGAAAGAGAGGGGGCAGGACAAAGCCTGGCGAATGATGGGTGGATACTGGTGAGGGAGTGGGGGGGGGATTGAAGGGCAAATGGTTGGTCGAAGTCCAGAGATGAAAAGGCAAAAGGTGAGATTAGGGGAGAGGAGGTGCAAATTGAGAAGTCTGAGGAACTAATGTAGTTGGTGGGGGGGGGTGGGACGGGAAGGGAGAATTGGGCGAGAGCTCGGGTGGGATACAGGGAATAGAGGAGGGGATCAGGGGGGGGGGGAAGGTTTTGAAAGGCGCACGGTGGGCAGAGGTAGAGATGCTCCCTTACCACGCCAGGGACCTGGTTGATCCTGACTACTGGTGCTGTCCGTACGGAGTTTGCACGCTCTCCCTGTGACCGTATGGGTTTTCTCCAGATGCTCCGGTTTCCTCCTGCATTCCAAAGAGGTGCAGGTTTGTAGCTTAATTGGCTTCTGTAAATTGTCCCTAGTGTGTGTTATAGAACTATGGGCCCGCACTCGAGACTTGCAGGTTTGTATGTTAATTGGCATCGGTAAAATTGTAAATTGTCCCCAGTGCGTAGGGTAGCGTTAGTGTTCGGGGTGGTCGGCACGGACTCGGTGGGCCGAAGGGCCTGTTTCCACACTGTATCTCTAAACTAAACTGAGGGCGGCACGGTAGGGAGGTTAAATGAGCTTGGTGCATGTGTAAATTGTCCCTAGTGTGTGTAGGATAGTGTTAACGTGTGGGGATCGCTGGTCGGAGCGCACTCGGTGAGCCAAAGGGCCTGTTTCCACGCAGTATCGCTCAACTAAACCATAAACGAGAGTCTGACATCACTGTTTATTGTAACTGGAACAACTGGAGAAACCATTGCATTTCACACCTCTGGTTTTGTTTGCGTTCATGGGCCTAACCCAGATGAGGGAATGAGGCTGATGATGAACGATGATTGGAATCTATAAATCAGTTGCCAAGGGGAATTGGCCGCAAGGAATTTGTAAATAAATGACACCGTTAACTGGAATGTCGGACTGACTTGAGGAATGGCTGCTCTGCCACACTGCACCAGCTGAACTCTTCCTGGTATTGACAAGACGTCAACAATTGGAGCAGTGGTTGCATTTGCGAACAATGGAATGAATGATTTACACCTTTCTGGTAAATGTCAAAAATGGATTTGAGAGGAGGATGAGATTTGCTCCATTGTCCACAGAGGCATAACTTGTTAACTTGCTCACCCTGCTATAGGGAAAGAGACTGGGGAAAGCCCTCCCCTTCTGGCCCATCTGTCCTGGAGGGCAAAGATCCCATAGCAAGCAAGATAGCGCACTCAGCTAAAAAGACATTACGGTCATGGGCAGGTTCAGGGGTCGTCTTCGGCCGCATTTCCGTAACCGGCTTGCGTTTCCAAACTCCTATCTTTGCTTTGGCCAACGCGTCCACATCTTGTGAACAGTGTGATCAAATGAATTACAGAGTGCTTCATTCAAACATCAACTCAAACACAGCATATGAGGCATTTTAAAAAGAGATTTTTTTTTTAACTTAAAAAAATAAAATTAAAAAAAACATTTAAAAAAAAAAGAAAATTGACAGAATTGTAATTTATTGACATATTAATCATTAACAAAAAATAGAAGAATTATGAATTAGCAGAATTATGAATAATGGGTCTAACACTATCTCACACACACACAAACTGTTCCGCAGCAACGCTGATTACACTGCGATATACAAGGTCGGGTCGGGTTACTGAAATGGCTGATGTTCCGCTCCATTGCATACTTCACGTCAGCTCATTGGTTTTAGCAGGAGTGCACTACCTTGCGTGCTATAGGATCTTTGCTGGAGGGAACTTTTGTGATGCTCACCCAGAGTGGAGTCAATAATAGGAAGTCCCTTTTGGGTGGAGGATGGTTGTCCAACTTAAGTAGTCGGGTGAGATTGTGATTGATTTACTTTTCATAATCCAAAGCAATTGTATTATTTTTTGTATCCTGTTGGCATTACTTTTAAGCGTGGGAAATAATGTGATACCACAGGGGAGGTTAACATGATTTTAATTGAGAGGTAGCAGATGGCATGGTGGAGCAGTGGTAGAGTTGCTGCCTCTCGGCACCAGAGACCCAGGTTCGATCCTGACTCTGGGTGCTGTCGGTACAGAGTCTGTGCCGACCTGTACGTTAACTCAACCTTACACACACTAGGGATAATTTACAATTTTACCAAAGACAATTAGCCTACAAACCTGTTAAAGAAGGAACTGCAGATGCTGGAGAATCGAGGGTTGGTGAAACTCCTTAGGTAAGCCTATCTCCTTCGCTCCTTAGATGCTGCTGCACCCGCTGAGTTTCTCCAGCCTTTTGTGTAGCCTACAAACCTGCACATCTTTGGAGTTTGGGGGGGAAACCGGAGCACCCGGAGAAAACCCACGCGGTCAAAGGGAGAACGTGCGAACTCCGTACAGACAGCACCCGTAGTCAGGATCGAACCCGGGTCTCTGGCGCTGTGAGGCAGCAACCCTACTGCTGTGTCGCCCTAATCCAATTAATGTCGTGTTATTTTGAGCAATTGTCAACTTGCATCAGAATTGATCCTGGCAGTGGAAGGTAGCAGGCTGGCCTTAAAGATTAAAACTAGTGGATTTAATCTTTACTTCAGGACTTGAATGAATAACCCAGAGTCACATTTCAGAGCAAAACATCGAGAGTGATGGAGCTGCATTATTGTAAGCATTGACTTTGTGATAAGAAGTTGATGTTAATATTTTTAAAATCATATTTGGCTCAATTCAAATTCAATTCGTATAGCATGGAAACAGACGCTTAGGCCTAACATGCCCATGCCAACCAGGATGCCCCATCTAAGCCAGTCCAAATTGCCCCCATTTGGCCCATATCCCTCTGAACCCTTGGACATCATGCACCTGTCCAAGCGTTTTATAAATGGTGTTGTACGTCTCAACTATCTCCTCCGGCAGCTCGTTCCATGTACCCACCACCCTCTGTGTAGAAAGAGTTGCCCCTTGGCTGTTAAATCTCTCGCCTCTCATCTCGAACACATGCCCTCTAGTTCTTCCCCACCCTCCTATACTCCAAGGAATCAGGGTGGCGCAGCGGTAGAGTTGCTGCCTTAAACCCCTGTCTCACTGTGCGAGTTGGCCCACGAGTGACCCCGAGTTTTCACTCGTGGTGATCACGTAGCGGGAACGTCGGAACTCGCACGAGCAACTTATCGACTCGTGGCGCTAACGGCAGGTACTCGGGAAACTTGTTAACTCGTGAAAAAAATCAAACATGTTTGATTTTTTCCACGAGTCAAATTAACTGTTCAAGTTAAAAATGGAAACATTTAAACTCGTTGTAATAACGTAGTGGCCCCGTGCGTTTATCTTAGTGTCTCGTGAGTCTACCGTGGGAACTTTAATAATCTGTTCTTTTGCTCGAGTAAAGACTGAACCAAAGATAGACACAAAATGCTGGAGTAACTCAGCGGACCAGGCAGCATCTCTGGAGAGAAGGAATAGAGTCGAGACCCTTCTTCAGACTTACCCGAAATGCCACCCATTCCTTCGCTCCAGAGATGCAGCCTGTCCCGCCGAGTTACTCCAGCATTTTGTGTCTATCTTCGGCCTTTCTGCCACTTGTCCTTTATTACTGAGGCGCCTGCCCCGTGGCTTCACTCTGTCTCAATGAACGGCTTAAAGACCTGCCGAAGGGGCAAGTCTGGGGTGGTGGGTGGGATGTGTCCACGTGTGATGCTCCATCCACCCCCCCGGGGCCGAGAGTGTGGGATTGGGAAGGAACTGCAGATGCTGGTTCACACCGGAGATAGACACACACAATGCTGGAGTAACTCGGCGGGACAGGCTGCATCTCTGGAGCGAAGGAATGGGTGGCATTTCGGGTAAGTCTGAAGAAGGGTCTCGACTCTATTCCTTCTCTCCAGAGATGCTGCCTGGTCCGCTGAGTTGTGTGTGTGTGTCTCTCTCCCTCTCTGTCTATCTGTTTGTATCTGTGAGTGTGTCTGATGTCGGGTCCCGGCGGCCGCTCAAAGTCACCCGAGCTGCTTCCTTCCTCTGAAGTGGCGGCCAGTCCTGCTGTGTGTGTGTGTGTGTGTGTGTGTGTGTCTCTCTCTCTCCCTCTCTGTCTATCTGTGTGTATCTGTGTGTGTGTCTGCTGTCGGGTCCCGGTGGCCGCTCAAAGTCACCCGAGCTGCTTCATTCCTCTGAAGTGGTGGCCAGCTGCTGTCTGTCTGTCTGTCTGTCTGTCTGTCTGTCTGTCTGTCTGTCTGTCTGTCTGTCTGTCTGTCTGTCTGTCTGTCTGTCTGGTCCCGGCGGCCGCTCAATGTCAGTCACCCGGGCTGCTTCCTTTTTTAAAATTATTTAAAATAGAGATCCATTGCAAAAAAGTATTTAAAAACATAAAACAACAAGAAATGCTTGGTTACTGGAGGATGCGCATTTTCCCATTGTAGGTCATATCAATAGATGCCGCCGCGCTGAAATAACTCAAAACCACAGGATGGAGATGTATTTTAACATTGTTGCTTTATTAAAACATACCTTCATTCACGGTTGGCTCAAGAGTAACGGGAGAGGAACTTGCTAACTCGGGAGAGGAACTAGGAACATCGCAGCAATGACATACCCGTGGGAACTCGGTTACACACTTGATCATAAACTTGCAGTCTCGTGCACAGCCACGAGTCTGTCACTCGGGGTACCTCGTGGGTCAACTCGCACAGTGAGACAGGGTTATTACTGCGCCCGAGACCCACGTTCGATACTGACTACGGGTGCTGTCTGTACGGAGTTTGCACGTTCTCCCCGTGACCCGCGTGGGTTTTCTCCGGGCGCTCCGGTTTCCTCCCACACTCCAGAGACGTGCAGGTTTGTCCCGGGTGTGTAGGATAGTGCTTGTGTACGGGGTGGATTGCGGGTTGGCGCAGACTCGATGGGCCGAAGGGTCTGTTTGCGATACGATCATAGTTTCCGTGCTGTATCTCAAGTCCAAAGTTAAAAGAATTTCACTGTGACACTTCTCATGAGAAAATAAAGTCTTAATCCAGAATAAAGTCCCAGCCTGCCCAACGTCATCGCTCAGGCCCTCGAGTCCTGACATCCTCGTTTAAAAAAAAAAAGACAGGGTATGTGTTGATAAACTTGTTGATCTATTAAGAATCTTTCCTGTTATGCTTATTCACCTGCATTACTGAGGGGATTTAAGCATTACAGGACACTTTGCAAGCTGCAGCTAGTTAATCCGTGAGCATTTCATTTTGTGTTCAATATGGGATGAACTATTTTCAATAGGCATTGGGGAGGGGGAGAGAAGGGGCTATCCAAAAGAATGTAAAAGAAAACACACATTCACCCCTGATTTTCCAGCAACGTATGGTCCAGCCAAAGTTACAGGAGTGTAAGAAAGAACTGCAGATGCTGGTTAAAATTGAAGGTAGACGCAAAATCAATGAATAACTTTATTGGCCAAGTATTCACATACAAGGAATTTGCCTTGGTGCTCCGCCCGCAAGTAACAACATGACATACAGTTTCAGTTAGAAATGACACATAAAACATTAAACATTAATAATAAAACATTATCAATGAAACATGTGAATTAAATACAATACCAGAGCAAAAGGAGGCTACAGATTTTTGGTTGTTGAGTAGAGCAACTACTCGTGGGGAAAAAAAGCTGTTTTTATGTCCGGCTGTGGCAGCTTTGACAGTCCGGAGTCGCCTTCCAGAGGGAAGTGATTCAAAGAGTTTGTGGCCAGGGTGAGAGGCGTCAGAGATGATCTTACCCGCTCACTTCCTGGCCCTTGCAGTGTACAGTTCATCGATGGAGGGGGAAGGTTGCAGCCAATAACCTTCTCTGCTGATCGGACGATTCGCTGCAGCCTCCGGGTGTCGTGCTTGGTGGCTGAGCCAAACCAGACCATGATGGAGAAGGTGAGGACAGACTCTACGATGGCCGTGTAGAATTGGACCATCATTGCCTGTGGCAGGTTGTGCTGCCTCAGCTGCCGCAGGAAGTACAAATGCTGAAGTAACTCAGCGGGTGAGGCAGCATCTCTGGAGAAAACGGATGGGTGACGTTTCGGGTCGAGACCCTTCTTCAGTTACAGGAGCGTTGCCTCCATCCTGAAGGAGTTAATCGTTTACCATTTTGTTAATTATTTATTTAAGTTTCTAGCAGCCCAGGGTGCTTTAGAGACACGGGAGGACTATAAATTAGTGGGTCAGAGGTGTATTGTTGAATTACTATTACGTGACCTCTGTTGGCCCAGTACAATGGATAATCTAGCAAGGGTCTGGGGCCAAGGGTGCAGGAAAATTCATGGTGTACCCCCAGTGAGTGTTGTAAGAAGATGCCACAATGTTCTGTTCTGAGTTGGGTGACATTCCTACAATTAGATTGTCGACTTTCAATATGGTGTCATGCACATAAATTGATTGGAATCAAAACCAGACTTCACTACTTAAAGCAGTGGATTGGATGAAGAGACAGAGTTTGCCTCATCTAATGCCCAGCCATCAAACCCACTGCATCACTTCATCCGCAAACAGTACACAGAGGGAGGCACAGCAGAGCAGCGGTGGAGATGTTGCCTCACAGTGCCAGAGACCCGGGTTCGATCCTGACTACGGACGCTGCCTGTATGGAAACATAGAAACATAGAAATTAGGTGCAGGAGCAGGCCATTCGGCCCTTCGAGCCTGCACCACCATTCAATATGATCATGGCTGATCATCCAATTCAGTATCCTGTACCTGCCTTCTCTCCATACCCCCTGATCCCTTCAGCCACAAGGGCCACATCCAACTCCCTCTTAAATATGGCAAACGAACTGGCCTCAACTACCTTCTGTGGCAGAGAATTCCACAGATTCACCACTCTCTGTGTGAAAAATGATTTTCTCATCTCGGTCCTAAAAGACTTCCCCCTTATCCTTAAACTGTGACCCCTTGTCCTGGACTTCCCCAACATCGGGAACAATCTTCCTGCATCTAGCCTGTCCAACCCCTTAAGAATTTTGTAAGTCTCTATGAGATCACCCCTCAATCTTCTAAATTCCAGCGAGTACAAGCCAAGTCTATCCAGTCTTCCTTCATATGGAAGTCGTGCCATCCCAGGAATCAGTCTGGTGAACCTGACTGGTGAATGGAGTTTGTACCTTCTCCCCGTGACTGTGTGGGTTTCGTCCAGGTGCTCCGGTTTGCTCCCAAACTCTACCCACACACGCTCGGGACAATTCATCCTTGTACCAAGCCTATCAACCTACAAACCCGTGCGCCTTTGGAGAGCGGGAGGAAACCCTAACGCTAGCCCTAGCCCTGACCGGGCGTCGCCCGCAGGACCGCGTGCGTCAGCGTGTGACAGGGCGCACGACCTGATGAGACACCCAGATGTCGTCTGAAGATTTTGAACATTCCAAAATCCAGAGACACTACATGCGTCACCCCAAGTCACGCCCCGACCACCTCTTTTCAGGCTGTCGCTGAAAATGTCGCCCAAGTGGGACAGGCCCTTAAAGATGCACAGGTTTGTAGGTTAATCGCCTTCAGTAAAATTGTAAATTGTCCCTAGTGTGTGTGTAGGATAGAGCAGGTGTACGGGGGTTTCTGGCCGGCGTGGGCAGAAGAGCCTGTTTCCGTGCTGTATCTCTAAAGCCTTCACCTTGGTCAATTTTCCAACCCCTCCTTTGACCACCTCAGTGTTAAAAATCCCTCCCAGAGCGCTGACCTATTTCCCTTGGGTCAAAGTCCCTTGTCACTTCCTCCAGCAACTGGCAGCGGTTGTGAAACATGTAGGTTAGTTTCTAACATTCATTAAAATGGGTGTTAACCGCTATAGCAATTTCTTAAGGCATCCGTGTCCCGATTTGCTGACTTTTTAAAAAACGCCTGATTAGCCATTAGCTCGAAATGTGACAGCCAAGATAATTGAAGTCCAATTTAACGGCGTGACGTCGCTGCTGTTGGCAAAGCAAGTGGAGAAAATGTATCGTGAGGAAGCTAAACATCTACAAAATGGTGTGGACGGGATGTGTTAGTGGGCAGGAGGTGGCGTGGAGCGTTGTGTGGGCGGATGTGGGTCGGGCAGCAACTGTGGAGGGAATGGGCAGATGACATTTTACATTGGGACCCTTGTTCAGACTGATCCTGACCTGGAATGTCATCTGATTGATTAGAAACATAGAAAATAGGTGCAGGAGGAGGCCATTCGGCCCTTCGAGCCAGCACCGCCATTCATTGTGATCATGGCTGATCGTCCCCAATCAATAACCCGTGCCTGCCTTCTCCCCAGATCCCTTGACTCCACTAGCCCCTAGAGCTGTATCTAACTCTCTCTTAAATCCATCCAGTGACTTGGCCTCCACTGCCCTCTGTGGCAGGGAATTCCACAAATTCACAACTCTCTAGGTGAAAACGTTTTTTCTCACCTCAGTCTTAAATGACCTCCCCTTTATTCTAAGATCGAATTTACATTGCCATGTCTGTGGTACAGCCAGGTTCTTTGTTTGCGTACAGTGTGAGTAAAGGGCGCTTATATTCAATAATATGAGCATTATTATATAATGCCCCCCCCAATCCTTTCCACGCGTCACGTTAATTTCATGCTTCATGTATTGAATTGAATGATTATTAGCCAAGTGTGTGTACATACAAGGAATTTGCCTTGGTGCTCCGCCCGCAAGGATAACAACACGATATACTGTAGACAATTAAAAATAAAATATTATAATTTAAACCATGTGAGCAATAGAATAAAATATCAGAGCATCCTGTTTTATGACTGTTGGCAGATTCACTTCCTTCCTTGGATCAATAAGTTGTATCGTATTATCCTCCTTCCTTCTGCCCCACCTTCAACGCCTCTCTCAACCCCCCCCCCCCCCCTCCCCAAGCCAGATCCCTCCTTGTTCTCTGTCCATTCCTTCCTAGGTGCTGCTTGAGCCTTCCGTCCATAGACAATAGGTGCAGGAGTAGGCCATTCGGCCCTTCGAGCCAGCACCGCCATTCAATTATCCCCAATCAGTACCCCGTTCCTGCCTTCTCCCCATATCCCTTGACTCTGCTCTCTTTAAGAGCCCTATCTAGCTCTCTCTTGAAAGTATCCAGAGAACCGGCCTCTGATTCTTAGGTTTCTTGTTTGCTTTCACTGTGAAGCATTGAAACAGGCCCTTCGGCCCAACCGAGACCATGCTGACCATCAATCACCCGTTCGAGCCCGTGTGTCTCTGGCGATGTTGGCGACGTTCCCGATGTTGGGGAGGTCCAGGACAAGGGGTCACAGTTTAAGGATAAGGGGGAAGTCTATTAGGACCGAGATGAGAAAATTGTTTTTCACACAGAGAGTGGTGAATCTGTGGAATTCTCTGCCACAGAAGGTAGTTGAGGCCAGTTCGTTGGCCATATTTAAGAGGGAGTTGGATGTGGCCCTTGTGGCTGAAGGGATCAGGGGGTATGGAGAGAAGGCAGGTACAGGATACTGAGTTGGATGATCAGCCATGATCATATTGAATGGCGGTGCAGGCTCGAAGGGCCGAATGGCCTGCTCCTGCACCTAATTTCTATGTTTTTATGATGTGAGACGGGGGGGCTTTACCAGCTGAACCATTCCTCCAGCACTTGGTGATTTAAGGGCCTGTCCCACTTGGGCGTCATTTGCACGTCACGCGGATGACGTGCGAAGATTTTGTGCATCTCAAAGTCTTGGGGCGCCGCGCGCGTCACTGCCTGTGTCACCACGCACCGAGCGCACCACACACGCATCATGTGTGCGTCACGACACGCGTCGTGACGCATAAATGATGTCGAGTAAATTGCGCGCAAATGACGCCCAAGTGGGACAGGCCCTTGACTCACAGTTCCAGCTTCTCCAGTTCCTTGTGTCTCCTAGGTGGGCAAATGTGAAGCAATTGCCTTTGTGCCTTTGTCCCAAAGCCACTTAAATACCAGTATGTATCTGCTTTCACCACCACCACCTCTGGCAACACATTCCAGGCACTCGTCACTGTTTATATAAAAAAAAAAAAAAAAAAATTTAAAAACATGCCCCACCCATCTGTCCAGACTTTGGACATTAGAGACACAGCGTGGAAACAACAGGCCTTTCGTCCACCGAGTCCGCCCCGACCACCATCACCATCCTACACATTGGGGACCGTTTACAATTTTATCGGAGCCAATTAACCTACAAATCTGGACGTCTTCGGAGTGTGGGGGGAAAAACCGGAGCACCCGGAGAAAACCCGCGTGGTCCGGCAAACTCCGTGCAGACAGCGCCCGTGGTCAGGATCGAACCCGGGTCTCTGGCGCTGTGAGGCAGCAACCCTACCGCTGCGCCCTGCAACCTTTGTCAACCAATAAATAACACTTGTGGCAGGTTAGCCAGCCATTAATTTAAATTTACCGTCTTTGGAATTGTGCAAGATTAATTGCCACATAGATGGATGTCCTTGCCCGGTGTTTCGGCCTGATGGCCATTGCATTAACTCTATTAAATCTGTTTTCAGACACTCGCGGCCTGAAGCAAGGCATTGCCCCAGCTGACCGGGATGAAGACCAAACCATGGGATCACAGCTGGGAGATGAACAAAGTGTGCAGCAAGGAAGGAACTGCAGATGCCGGTTTACACCGAAGATAAGGCACAACATGCTGGAGTAACTCAGCGGGACGGGCAGGCAGCATCTCTGGAGGGGAGGGATGGGCGACGTTTCGGGTCGAGACCCTTCTTCAGAAGGGTCGGATGAGACGGGAGCTGCCGGTTCTGGCGGGTACTCTCCTCCTAATAGACGCATGGACCAGTTCAGTGGCCACCAAAATGGCAATGGCTCGCTGGACAACACCTCCAATGGCTCGCCGGCTCCCTGCAGCGATGCAACCTGGCAGACGGGGAATGTGTCCTACCGGGCTGGCACGCTGGTCTGTCTCGCTGGAGAAATGGGCGAGGAAGAGGACCCAGTGGGCAATGATGGTTGCGTCGGGGCCACCAGCTCCAGCTGGCCGGAGCCGCCACCCCCACCCACACGCACTGATAGTCTCCTGGCCATCCGCCAACGCACAGGGTTTGCCTGCTGCCGCCTCCACGACCCGTCTCCGAGATCACCAGCCAAGGGCAAGAGCCCAGAGAGGTCTCTGCGAAATGGTCACCAATCCGCAGGGAGGCCAAGCCTGCCTTTGGACGGACTGCTCCCTCTTCTCGTCCCGTCCACTTTCCACGCTCCCGGTTCGGACCCAGCCTGGAAAGGCGCTGGGTTGGCGCCCGAGAGAGACCGTCCAGCGGCGGAAGGTGCAGGGAATGCCGCTCCTGGAAGGGTTGAGAAGCTGCCCCGGAACGAGCGGACCATCGCCACCCCGTCGTGGTCCGCCGCCCGTCGCAACCACGGCGTGGTGTTTGACGGCTCCGACTCCCGGGCACGGATCCGGAGCCTTCCCGGGGCGTGCGGGCAGAAGGCGGCAGTCGGTCGGTGCCATCCCCAGCCAACGAGCGGCTTCGGCCAAACCACCGCGACCCGTTTGCGAGCTGCCTCCACCCATTCACAGCCGCCCGCGGGGGGTTGGAGACCTGCCCGCGACTCTATACACGGACCATGTCCTGGGGTAACAGCGAGCAGACAGGACCCAGACCCAGACCCGGAGCGTAAAGTTGGCGTGGGCGGGGGGTGCGGAGGCAGGCAAAGGTCGCTGAGTGAAACAAGCCCCAGATATCTTCCACATCGGCCACGGGGACTGGTGAATAATACAGGCAGCTGCTGTGGACCCAACCCGTACCCTGGTAAAACACATCTAACCATGGCACAGTCTGTTGTGCAATGTGGTCAGGGGCAAATAAAGAATAGTGGAGGCGGTGTAGGACGTCTATCAGTTCCTTGCCCAGAAGGAAGACATGACCACCATGAACTTCTAGAGACTTTCTTCAAGCCGCCAAACGAGATTGGGGCAATCACTGCTGAACGGACTCCAATGTTGCACCGTCTTGCCTTCGAAGCCACACAGGTCGTGACTGGTCCGCCGACGAGAGCTAAGGAGAAGGGGGACTTCTCTGGGAGTCCACCAAAGGCCAGACAAGGACAGAGAGGGGGAGACCAGGGTTCACGCAGACCCCCCGGGAACAAGGTGGCGCAGCTTCGCAAATGCAAGAGTACCTCTCAGCTCCTCCTCGGTGAACACGCTGAGCCCGACCGACTGGCCCTGGAATCCCCGGACACGCCGGCCTGGTCGGCCCACTCCTCCAAAGCTGCCTACAGGGACCAGGTGAAGCACGCCCAGTGCAAGGTTCTGGAGGAGACCTCGTTTAAACGTCGAGACCTCCAGCTCAGTTGGCCAAGCCGGGCCAAGCTGAAGCCCGCTTGGGCGACCAGCGTCAGGCACTTCCGAATGGACCCTTGGTCAGCAGAGCCAAGACACACTCCCACATCTCCTCCACCAACGCCCGTTCTGCAGGAGGGCCACCAGCGACCCACCTGCGTGACGAGCAGGAAAAGGCCCACCTTCTTGCAGAAGACCATGTGCTACTCGGAACCTGGAAGACTGCACCAGTTGGGCAGAGGGGTCAGTCCAAGGTGCAGGGAGCGGGCTGAGACCTTCACCTTCCCAGATACGCAGGTCAACAGCAGTCTGGTGTCTTCAAGGAGACACCTCTTTGAAGAAGTGGACGCATCACGGGTGAGGTTGAAGCAGATGCACCATGAATCTCTGCTCCAGCACTTTGGCCGCAGGAGATATCCGAGACCTTGTACCTCCAAATTAGACGGCGACCCCGGTGAATTGCCACAGCCGGCCCTGCACAGGCGACTATTAGCGAGCAGCGATGATCGATATTCCAGTAACGGCCCCTTGAACACCTCCCAACGCACGTCGGCCGGGAGCCCTTGGGGTCATTCCTGGGAATTACCCGACCAATGTTTAAGCCGGTCGTGGGAGCTGCGACGCTCTCCGAAGTGGACACAAGTCTTTGTCGCCTCCTTCACGGAACAACTGTCGGACCAGGCAGATGTTGGTCGTTGTGGGAGGCGTGCGCGGTCAAGTTCGTCCCCATTGCCTCACCAGGTGGGTGGCCGCAGTATAGTGGCAATGTTGCTACATTTTGAGATTTAAAAAAAATCAAGTCTGCAATTTATCCCATCAGATAAAGCACAAACATAAGTTTAATTTGACACCTAATTCACTTTCATATCTTCAGCATTAAAAAAAAAGTGATGGCCATTTCCATACTCGGAAATTAGCATCTTGTTCCCTATTGCTTTTCCATTGACTTAACACAAAAGCTGTGATCGAGGACAGTCAAAAGCCCATAATTTTCTTAAAAATTCAAGAGAACTGAATGAAATTTTCAGTTATTATAGATTGAAGCAAATTCTGAAACAAATATGAAACAATCTTACTTGGATGACCTGAAATTAAAGCATATAATTAGTTAATTACCTAATTGTAGCTAATTACAAAATTGACCGTTGTGACGGAAATAGTAATGAACACCCAGACTGCCTTGAAAATTCAAAAATGTGATTTTCTCAAGATCAGAGCTTTAATATTATTGTATCATATGCTGTAAGTCCGTAACAGATAGGTAAATAAATTACAATTTCTAGCAATAGACCAAGTCTTTATGGAGAAGGTCAGTTGCTAGCTGGGACATTGGCATTTCATAATCAGTAGCAGCATCATACTTCTCAGATTGTAACAAATAAGCAACTTTGTACACCTTGTTTTTTCTCAACTTTTCAATTTTGGCATTGTAAACCAAAGATTGTAAACTACAGGTTTTTGCCCTTCAAACCACACATGCCTTTCTGCCCACGACTTTCCCATTAACATTGTCCTGTAGATTCCATTTCTTAAGAATAGGATAATTTTTTTTAATAGCCTAAGTATCCAAATAATAACAAACTAATCCCATTCACACAATTCACAATATAACATGATTTTTAAGTCTCACTGTCATGAATTTACATCCCAGGTGGAAGGAATTTAATGTTTAATTCCCATAAAATAATCTAAAAACATTCACCATAATATAATCCAATTATTGTTTTTTGCACAATACATGTGACTCAAACTGTTGTGAATATTTAGTTTAAAAATAATGATCATGGAGAGAGAGCGAATAAGACAAAATATAGACAATTTAGACTGGTTATCTCCAAATAAAATGGGCATTTTAATCATCTTGCTTCTGGAACGCGATTGATTGGAACGTTGCATTTGCGGTGAATTTGGACCCCATCAGCAGGAAAAACACTGCCGGATCGTATGGGGCCCAAATCACATTTTCGCTCATAGAGGATTGATTAAAGTCATCCCAAGAAGCAAGTTTATGTGTAAAATAAACGACTTGCGCCATGTTTTGTCCGTACTTGAGATCCGTCACATTGTAGGCGTTGACAGCGTTAGAACTTTAAAAAAAATTAAAAAAATTGGGAATGGAAGTCGGAACGATTTTTCTGCATCAGCTAGCAGCCCGAGGAAATCCACCTCGGACAGGCGTTAGAAAACTGGATTTTAATCCCGCCCCCCCCTCCCCTCAAAGGGGCCAAAGTCGCGCACACGGCCAGTGGCAGAACTGCAGCGCCGCTGAAGGTACGTTTTGTAACATCGCCGAGTATAGACACGCAATAACTGGAGTAGGACTGAGAAGGAACCGAACGTTGCCTGCTCATTCCCTCCAGAGATGCTGCCTGACCCGCTGAGTTCCTCCTGCACTGTGTGAGTGTGTGTCTGAGACACAGAGTGCTAGATCGATGGCAGCATCTATGGAGAACATGGATAGGTAACATGTTTAGGAAGGAACTGCAGATGCTGGAAAATCGAAGGTAGACAAAAATGCTGGAGAAACTCAGTGGGTGAGGCAGCATCTATGGAGCGAAGAAAATGGGCAACGTTTTGGGCCAAAACCCTTCTTCAGACTGGGAGTGGGGGGGAGGGGGAGTAGAGAAAATCTGGTCTGTGTTATGCTCTGGGCTACATACATCCACGACTCTCTGCAATTTCTTGCGGTCTTGGGCAGAGCTGTTGCCCAACCAAATTATGATGCAATGATCCAAGTTGCGATTCAATGATACTTCGCTGTCACGTGTACCTGGGTCCAGTGAAATGCTTTGTTTTGCGTACAACCCGGTAAAATCAAACCGCTCACCTCACCTCGGCAGTGCGCAAGAATCGCCACGCTTCTGGTGCCGACAAAGTTACAAAAGTTCACGGAACATTTAAGAAAGAACTGCAGATGCTGGAAAAATGGAAGGTAGACAAAAATGCTGGAGAAACTCAGTGGGTGAGGCAGCGTCTATGGAGCAAAGGAATAGGCGACGTTTCGGGTCGAGACCCGCTGAGTTTCTCCAGCATTTTTGTCTACCTTTAAAGTTCACTGAACAGTCGCATTCTACAGTGCACGTGTAGGAGTTGATGAGAGTTGTTGGATACATTGAACTGAACACATCGCCCGAGTCATGGCTTAATCAGGATCCTGTACATATGTGAAATGTATATTGTAGAATTTGTTAATTATGGCAGGATTTTTTTTTTTTCTGTTGCAGAATGAGCCGGCTCTTGTGGACTCTGACTCACTGGGGGAACTTAATATCAGCAGCAGCCCTACCAGGTATGTGGGATACACAGCTCTCTTTGGAGAGGTTAACTGTCACCCTGCTAAGTTCTTGATTTTGAAGGGCAGCGCAGCAGGGTGGTGCAGCGGTAGAGATGCTGCCTTGCAGCGCCAGAGATCCGGGTTTGATCCTGACTACGGGCGCTGTCTGTACCTTTGCGTTGGTGGGTTTTCTCCGGGTGCTCTGGTTTCCTCCCGCACTTCAAAGACGTACGGGTTTGTAAGTCTGAAGAAGGGTTTCAACCCGAAACGTCGCCTATTTCCTTCGCTCCTTAGATGCTGCCTCACCCGCTGAGTTTCTCCAGCATTTTTGTCTACCTTGGATTTTCCAGCATCTGTAGTTCCTTCTTAAACAGGTTTATAAGTTAATTGGCTCTAGTAAAAAACATAAATTGGCGGATAGTGCAAGTATACGGGTTGATCGCAGGTCTGCGTGGACTGGGTGGGCCTATGGGCCTGTTTACGCGCCTATCTGTACAATCCAAGTTCTTCAGATGTAGATTCTACATGCGGGTGTGGACGGGTGATTCTAATCTCTTTTCATAAAGTCTTGTCAGTTTTACTATTTGCAGGGGGGTGAGATTCTGGCTGTCAACCCAAACTATGCCGCTCATAATGCAGGCATCGCTCTGGTAAACCTCCTCTGCACCCTCTCCAAGGCTTCCACATCCATCCTTTAACAGGGCGACTAGAGGTGCACGGAATACTCCAAACGCGGCCCGACCAAACTCTTGTAAAGTTGCACCACCACTTCCTGACACTTATAATCCATGCCCTGACCAATGAGGGCAAGCGTACCATGTGTAGGAAGGAACTGCAGATGCTGGTTTACACCGAAGATGGACACAAGATGTCGGGGTAACCCAGCGGGACAGGCAGCATCTCTGGAGAGAAGGAATGGGTGACGCTTCGGGTCGGGACCCTTCTTCAGACTGAGACCATGTGGCGACTTTAACACTCCATCTTACTTGTGTTGCCACTTTCAAGGGAGTTATGGACTTGGACCCCAAGATCCCTCTGTACATCACGTCTCAATTTGGAATGTTCTTTTTCAGGCCCAGTGCTGCCAAACTCGAGGCTTCGCTTGAGGTGGATGCCCTCTGGAAGCATCGCAACGGCAGAGCTGTTCCTACGGCAGTCGGCACGAGCAGGTATGAAAGACCAAGGGGAATGTCGCTGGACGTTCCAGCATCATCCTTTGGCAAATGGGCCTCACGGATGTGCAGAAGTACTGACCACCTCCACTGCCCAGTCAGTGGTGGTCAGCCAACTGGACAGGACGATGTTGTGCTGGTCCCACCACCACCACCACTGGAGATGCCTTCTCCGGAACGAAACTGGGTCAAACTGAGGAGGGGCATGAGATGGCAAGCCAGTCAGGGTGATGCCGTGTTTGAGAGAAGTTGTGGCACCTGCGAGTCACGTCCGACGTCATCCAGTGAGGAACCTCGCGACCCGACATCTCCATCTCCACGTGCGCCCATGGCGAGGGCAAGAGCGCGGGCTTGTTCCCTCTTCTCCCAGCCTGCCCAGGGTCATGAGGTGCTCCTTGCGAGATCCTCGGCCCTCTTGGGGGACTGTGGCACGGACCAGGGCTCTGCCTCTGACAACATTCCTGTTCATTCCAAGCCCTCACCGCTGCACCCAGAAGATATCTTTCAATCTTCTCCGTCCCTGGAAAAAACAGCAAACTATGAAACTGGAGCGACTGAATGGCCAATGAGGTAAGGCAATGATTCTCGTAGTCAAGTAAATCCTTACGGTTATGGTTTTGGAATGGTCTATTTTTTTTAGACATACAGCACGGAAACACTCTTCAAGGTTTACATTTTACGTTAATTCCCAGGATGGTGGGATTGTCATCTGCTGCGAGAATGGAGCGGCTGGGCTTGTACACTCTGGAGTTTAGAAGGATGAGAGGGAATCTTATTGAAACATAAGATTATTATCTTTATAAGGGTTTGACACAGATCGCTAGAGGCAAGTCGAACATGTTCCCATGATGTTGGGGTGATTACAGAACCAGGGGTCACAGTTTAAGAATAAGAGATAAGCCATTTAGAACGGAGACGAGGAAACACTTTTTCTCACAGAGAGTTGTGAGTCTGTGGAATTCTCTGCCTCAGAGGGTGGTGGAGGCAGTTTCCCTCTGGATACTTTCAAGAGAGAGCTAGATAGGGCTCTTAAAGATAGCGGAGTCCGAGGGATATGGGAGAAGGCCAGGAACGGGGTAAACCTGGATTGTGGGGAGCGATCACCATGATCCCATTGAATCATAGAAAATAGCTGCAGAGTAGGCAGTCATTCGGCCCTTCAAGCCTGCACGCGGCCATTCAATATGATCATGACTGATCGATCCAACTCGGTATCCTGTACCTGCCCTTCTCTCCATACCCCCTGATCCCTTTATGCCACAAGGGCCACACATCTAACTCCCTCTTAAATAGAAGCCAATGAACTGTCCTCAACTACCTTCTTCTGTGGCAAGAGAATTCCACAAACTCACCACTCAGTGTGAAAAATGATCTTCCTCATCTCGGTCTCCTAAAAAGACTTCCCCTTATCACCTTAAACTGTAACCCCCTTGTAGTTCTGGAGTTCCCCCAACATCGGGAACAATCTTCCTGCATCTAGCCTGTCCAACCCCTTAAGAATTTTGTAAGTCTCTATAAGAATCCCCCCTCAATCTCCTAAATTCCATGCGCGAGTACAAGCCGAGTCTATCCAGTTCTTTCTTCATATGGAAGTCGTGCCATCCCAGGAATCCTGTTCTGGAGCACCTTCTCTGTACTCCTCTATGGCAAGAATGTCTTTCCTCAGATTAGGAGAGAAAACTTAATCCTGTAGCGCAATACTCCAGGTGTGGCTCTCACCAAGACCCTGTACAACTGCAGTAGAACCTCCCTGCTCTTGTACTCAAATCCTTTTGCAATGATTGCCCAACATACCATTCGCTTTCTTCACAGCCTGCTGCACCTGTATGCCTACTTTCAATGACTGGTGTACCATGACACCCAGGTCTCGTTGCATTCTCCCCTTTTTTCTAATCGGCCACACCATTTGTTCAGATAATAGTCTACCCTCCTGTTTTTGCCGCCAAAGTGGATAACCTCACATTTATCCACATTATACTGCATCGGCCATGCATTTGCCCACTCACCCAACCTATCCAAGTCACCTTGCAGCCTCCTAGCATCCTCCTCACAGCTAACACTGCCCCCCAGCTTAGTGTCATCCGCAAACGTGGAGATGTTGCATTCAATTCCCTCATCCAGATCACTGAGCCTTGCGGAACCCCACTAGTCACTGCCTGCCATTCTGAAAATGACCCATTTACTCCTACTCTTTGTTTCCTGTCTTCCAGCCAGTTCTCTATCCACATCAACACTGAACCCCCAATACCGTGTGCTTTAGGTTTGAATGCTAATCTCTTATGTGGGACCTTGTCGAAAGCCTTCCAGATATAACACATCCACAGGTTCTCCCTTAACCATTCTACTAGTTACATCCTCGAAAAATTCTATAAGATTCGTCAGACATGATTTACTTTTCATAAATCTATGCTGACTTTGTCCAATGATTTCACCGCTTTCCAAATGTGCTGCTATCCCATCTTTAATAAATGACTCTAGCATTTTGCCCACTACCGATGTTGGACTAACTGGTCTGTAATTCCCCGTTTTCTCTCTCCCTCCCTTTTTAAAAAGTGGGGTTACATTATCTACCCTCCAATCCTCAGGAACTACTCCAGAATCTAAAGAGTTTTGTAAAATTATCACTAATGCATCCACTATTTCTGGGGCTACTTCTTTAAGTACTCTGGGATGCAGGCTATCTGGCCCTGGGGATTTATCTGCCTTTAATCCCTTCAATTTACCCAACACCACCCCGGCTAACCTGGATTTCAATCAGTTCCTCCATCTCATTTGACCCCCAGTTCCCTGCTATTTCCGGCAGATTATTTATGTCTTCCTTAGTGAAGACCGAACCAAAGTAGTTATTCAATTGGTCTGCCATGAATGGCGGTGCTGGCTCGAAGGGCCGAATGGCCTACTCCTGCACCTATTGTCTATTGACCAACCTAGCCCTCACCAACCAGCCATCACCCCTACACTAGCACTATCCTACACGCTAGGAACCATTTACAATCTTTACCAAAGCCAAAAAACCTGCACGTCTTTGGAGTGCGGGAGGAATCCAGAGCACCAGGGGAAAACCCACGCTGATCACGCGGAGAATGTTTAAACTCCATACAGACAGCACCCGTGGTCAGGATTGAACCTGGGTCTCTGGCGCTGTTAGGCAGCAGCTCTACCACTGCACCACCATGCCGCCCCTAATTCTGATAGTTTATGGTCACGTGTACCGAGGTACAGTGAAAAGCTTTAGTTGCGCGCTATCCAGTCGGCAGAAAGACAATACATGATTACAATCGAGCCGTCCACAGTGTAGACACATGATAAAGGGAAACACGTTTAGTGCAAGGTAATGGCCAGTAAAGTCTGATTAAAGATAGTCTGAGGGTCTCCAATGCCTTTGCCTGGCTTTGTCCCTCCCCCACCTCCCTTCCAGCTTTCTCTTCCACCCCCCCCCTCCCCGCCACAATCAGTCTGAAGAAGGGTCCCGACCCGAAACGTCACCTGTCCATGTTCTCCAGAGATGCTGCCTGACCTGCTGAGTTACTCCGGCACTTTGTGTCCTTTTGTGTATGAACCAGCATCTGCAGTTCCTCGTTTCGACCCTCGACAGGTGCTGCCTGACCTGCCGAGTTCCTCCAGCACTTTGTGTCCTTTCATTGAACCTTAATGGGATTTATTTCTTTAGTCAGAGGGTGGTGAATCTGTGGAATTTATTGCTACAGACGGCTGTGGAGACCAAGTTATTGGGTATTTTTATGACGGAGATAGATAGATTCTTGATAAATACAGATGTCGGGGGTTATGGGGAGAAGACAGGAGAATGGGGTTAAGAGGAGAGATAGATCAGCCATGATTGAATGGCGGAGTAGATTTCTTGAGTCGAATGGCCTAATTCTGCTCCTATGAACTTACTTTATTAAAACTGAAGGAGCTTTTCCCAATTCCTTGGATCTTTCTTCGGCTAAGTGTTTATTTAAATTGCCTTTGGCCTGTGTTTTCCTAGCTTTTAAACTGGTTGGGACTTGTTTCTCATGCTGATTTTACTCAGCTAGACTCCATTTGGCACATTGCTTTGAAATTCACCAGCCTCCTGTTACTGCTGCCCTTTTCACACTGGGAATGGAATGGAGCGAAGTGGACGGTGCAAGATGTTCATCAAAGAAATAGAGTGATTAATGAGTGCAATTAATTAGCACATGCTACTGTCGACCTCATTGGAGACCCTCGGACTATCTTTGATCGGACTGCACTGGAATTCATCTTGCATTAAACGTCATTCACGTTGTTCCCTTCATCATGTTTCTGTACACTGTGAGTGGCTCGATTGTAATCCTGTATTGTCTTTCCGCTGACTGGTTAGCACGCAACAAAAGCTTTTCACGTGACCATAAACTAAACTCACAGGGCGAACGTATAGGATTTATTTAACAGGACCTGCTGTTTTTTAATTTCACGTCACATCCCAGGGGCTTGATTTATCAGAGACACAAGGAGCTGCAGAGGGTACACAAAAGGCTGGAGAAACTCAGCGGGTGCAGCAGCATCTAAGGAGCGAAGGAGATAGGCGACGTTTCGGGTCGAGACCCTTCTACAGACTGGTCAAGGATCAGGGAAACGAGAGATATAGACGGTGATGTGGAGAGATAAAGAACAATGAATGAAAGATATGCAAAAAAGTATCGATGATAAAGGGAACAAGCCATTGTAAGCTGCTTGTAGTGTGAAAATGAGAAGCTAGTGCGACTAGGGTGGGGGAGCGATAGAGAGAGAGGGAATGCCAGGGCCCGAGGGCTGAGGGAGAGGTGGGAAGGGGAGGAGTCAGCAAGGGTTAACAGAATTGAGAAAATTCAATGTTCAGGCCCAAAGGATGCAGACTACCCAAGTGGAATATGAGGTGCTGTTCCTCCAACTTGCGGTGTTGCTCACTCTGGCTGTGGAGGAGGCCCAGGACCGAGAGGTCGGATGCGGAATGGGAGGGGGAGTTGAAGTGCTGAGCCACCGGGAGGTCGGGTTGGTTTTTGCTGACCGAGCGGAGGTGTTCGGCGAAACGATCGCCAAGCCTCCGCTTGAACTGCAGATACTGGTTTACCAAAAAAAGACACACAGTGCTGGAGTAACTCAGCGGGTCAGGCAGCATCTGTGGAGAACATGGATAGGTGACGTTTCATGTCGAGACCCTTCTCTGGTGACCCTGCACTCTTGTGAGGCCCAGAGCAAATTGGAGGAGCAGCACCTCATATTTCACATGGGCAGTTTACACCCCAGCGGTTTGAACATTTCACTAACTTCAGATAGTCCTTGCTTTCTCTCTCCATCCCCTCCCCCTTCCCAGTTCTCCCATCAGTCTTAAGGGCCTGTCGCACATTCACAACATAATTCAGGACCTCTGCCGAGTTTGCCCTTGACTCATACTCGCAGCAAGGTCGTCACAAGGTCGTAGGAGGTCGTAGGTAGGACGTAGCAGGCCGTGATGCGGGTCGTAGGTACTCGTGGCATCAAGAAGGTCGGGGCGTTTTTCTAGCCTGATGAAAAATGTCCACGAGTAAAAAAAGGTGGTGAATTAGGTTGTGAAAGTGAGATAGGCCCTTTACTGTCTCCGACTACATTCTATCTGTCCCGCCCCCTCCCCTGGCATCAGTCTGAAGAAGGGTCTCGACCCAAAACGTCGCCCATTCCTTTTCTCCAGAGATGCTGCCTGTCCCGCTGAGTTACTCCAGCATTTTGTGTCTACCTGCGATTTAAACCAGCATCTGCAGTTCCTTCTCATACACTCTTGTGCCTTCATGAGGTTTAACAGTGTGCTCTGTGGGGTTTAGTTAATGCTGCACTCTGCTGGTTATCGTTCAAACTGCACCTTGCTGGGCTTTGATTTACAGATCACCCGACCAGTTTTATTTTATTTAAAGAGTAGAAAGAAACAAAATGCTGGAGTAACTCAGCGGGTCAGGCAGCATTGATGGAGAGAAGGAATAGGTGATGTTTCAGGTCTGAATCCTTCTTTCAGACTACAAAGTTAAGAAATGTTATGTCCTGCCTGCAGTTAGATAAAAGGTTGAGAAACATAGACAATAGGGGGGGGAGTTGCGCATAAAATCACCGGGTCAAAGGGCTTGACGCACGGAGCCGCTCAATCCATCTGGAGGCCATCGCAGCTTCCGGTACATGTTGTTTGTACAAGAAACGAGTACTTTCCTACCTGTTAAAAAAAACGGCAAAAGGTTGAATTTTTGCGCTGTAAAAAATTATGGAAGTCGGGGTAAGCGTGAGAGACGTGTCCCCAACTTCAGAATTCCGAAAGTGAAGCGAAATGAAGGTAAAGAGAAGCCAGAGCTGAAGGGACAACAGCAGCTAAAGTGCTTGGCGAACATTGGCCGTGCAGATATCGGAATTGAAAATATTATGAATTATCGCGTTTGCTCACTGCATTTCATCAACAGTAAGGCGTTATTTGTGTTTTTTCTTGATTCCTTTTGTATCTAAAATGTCTCGGCAGTGAATAAATCTGGCTGTAAATTCTGCTTCAGAGGCATTTTCGTTTTGTATGTAAAAACCCACTTGAGAACCACGGGCGATTTTAAAATGTTACAGCCAGATTTACCACTTTTTAGATGCCAAAGGAATCAAGAAAAAACAAACTTAATGCCTTACTGTTAATGAAATGCAGCGAGCAAACGGCCAATGTTCGCCAAGCACTCTGGCTGTTGTTGTCCCTTCAGCTCTCGCTTCTATCTACCGTCATTTCTCCTCACTTTTGGAATTCTGAAGTAGGCCAAATGTCTCTCACACTTATCCCGATTTCCATAATTATTTACAGCGCAAAAATTGGCCATTTCGGCGGTCGGGTTTTAACGGGCCCACTACGCTGGAAATAATGGTCAGTGCTTACCTGCAGTTCATCGCGTGTACTCCAGTTGGCGTAGCGTGGGAACAGTACGGGTCATGGGTCGTGACCCGACTGCCGTGCAACCTTCCTATAGGTGCAGGCGTAGGCCATTTGGCCCTTTGAGCCAGCCCGCCGTTCAATATGATCGTGGCTGATCATCCAAAGTCCAACATTTTCCCCCATATCCCTTGCTTCCTTTAGCCCGACGAGCGAAATCTAACTCTCTCTTGAAAACAGTGTCTGGCGAGGGTGGAAGGCCATCCGGGGAAGTCCCAAGAGGAGGTGGACCATTGTAGATGGGAGAAGGGGTTCATCACTGGGTGGTGAAGACTCCTCCCCTTAGAAAATATCTGATGAAGGGTCTCGACTCTAAACATCGCCTCATTCAATCTCTCCAGAGATGTTGAGTTATTGCAGTATTTTGTGTCTATCTTTGGTGTGAACCAGCATCTGCATTTCCTCCCGACACGGTATTAAACTGTATCCTGCCTGCTCACTATCAACCATTGCCTACAGATTTTTTAATTTATGCTGGGCTTGAGACACAACGTGGAACCGGATCCCTCGTCCAAACCGAGTCTGTGCCGACCACCAATCTCCCGTTCACACTAGTTCTATGTCTTCCCCCTCCACTCCCTACACACTAACGACAACTTACAGAAGCCAATTAACCTACAAACCCGCACGTCTTTGGAATGTGGGAGGAAACAGAAGCACTCCGTACAGACTGCACCCGTATTCAGGATCGAACCCGGACCTCTGGCGCTGTGAGGCGGCAACAGGGTGTGTTTAATGGGACGCTCTGTCTTGTCTGCCGGCTTCATTGAACACCGACAGGTCTCTGGCGCAGGGGTGGAGCTGCTGCCTCACAGCGCCAGAGACCCGGGTGCAATCCTGACTATGGGTGCTGTCTGCAGGGAGTTTGTACGTTCTCCCCGTGACCCGCGTGGGTTTCTTCCGGGTGCTCCGGTTTCCTCCCACACTCCAAAGATGCGCAGGTTTGTAGGTTAACGGGCTTTGGTAAATTGTAAATTGTCCCTAGTGTGTGTAGGGTAGTGCTAGTGTGCGTGGTGATCGCTGGTTAGCACGGACTCGATGGACCGAAGGGCCTGTTTCTGCGCTGTATCACTTGTCTAAAAACTGGTGGCTTTATTCGCCAGCTAAATCTGCTTGTTTTGGTTTTCTCTCTTCCAGCGGAACGAATTTGCTGTCAACAGTAGACCTTGTCGCGATGAAGCCCGCAGGATATGACACAGAAGGTGACATAAAGGATAGACTTGCAGACTTGGTGTCATCCCCCGTTTGTTCAGAGAGCATCGTTGAGATGACCTTACCAGTCTCAATGGCAAAGTCTGAGATCCAAAGTGGGAACACCAACCCGTTGCCCGTGAAAAACCATCATGGGAATAGACACGAGACGTCACAGCAACTTCCAACGCATCGGGCGAACTCCTGTGTCCATCCGAGGTTGAGGCCCAAGTCCCCCGCAGAGCTGAGGACGGAGAAACTCATAAAGGAAATAATAGACGAGGATCGCTCGTTGGCGGAGATCCTGGATCCCAACCCCACCACCAAAACCATAATGGACCTCGTGGAGGGCATGTTTCAGGAGGATACACTGGTCCTTGAGGCTTGTCAGAGGAGAGGCCAATTGTACAGCCAGACAACGGAGGCAGAAACCAAGAGAGCGTGAGTAGACATTGTTCCCACCTATATCTCACAATCGATCAAAATGTATAGAATATTGTACATCGGCATACACTAGATGGGCTGAAGGGCCTGTTTCTATGATGTATTTATATATTTTTTTAAGTACAATTTCTAGAAGCTTCTCCCACCTGCTTCCATCTAAGACTAACACAATATCTCTCATTTATCTTCCCCGTGCATTGTAATAGATCATATTGTTCACTCTGTACCTTGAATGGAAATTGGCCCAAAGTAGTTTGAGACAACAGGAGAGAGGGCCGTAGGTCATTCTGGCTTCACCCTGAAATAAATATCCATATATTTTATCCCAGTGCTCAGTCAGAGAGTAGAAATGTTGGTTGATTCACTATTAGATTGATGCTCGGAGATCATCCTTTGTTAAACAAAGAATTGGGGCCAACTCGTATACATTTCACCATGAGCGTTGAGATCCCCTGTGTGGCGAGTGCTTGTCACAACTGCTGGAGGAAGATTTGAGGAAACGAGAGACTGCAGATGCTGGCTTACAAAAGAAGACACAAAGTCCTGGGCTAGGCAGCAAGTTGGGAGAACATGGACAGATGCAATGTTCTCCAGAGATGCTCCCTGACCTGCTGAGTTACTCCAGCACTTTGTGTCTTTATTGGAGGAAGATTTGAACCCAGGTTGCAGAGTGGCAACTTGGATGTACTGCCAGAGGAAGCTACAGAAGCAGGTCTAATTACAAATTCAGAAATTGAAGGTGCAAAGGGGTTTGGGAGTGCTGCTGCAGGATTCCCCCAAAAAATAATGTGCAAGTCAGGAGGTGCAGGAGGAGGCCATTCGGCCCTTCGAGCCAGCACCGCCATTCAATGTGGTCATGGCTGATCATCCCCAATCAGTACCCCGTTCCTGCCTTCTCCCCATATCCCTTAACTTCGCTATCCCTCAGAGCTCTATCTCACTCTCTCTTGAAAGCAGTCAAATTCGTAGTAAGGAAGACAAACGCAACGCTAGCATTTATTTCAAGAGGGCCAGGATACAAAAACAGGGGTGTATTGCTGAGGCTCTGTGAGGGCCGGTCAGGCCGCATTCGGAGTAATGTGAGCAATTCTGGGCCTCGTATCTGAGGAAGGGTTTGCTGGCATTGCAGAGGGTCCAGAAGAGATTTGTGAGAATGTTCCCAGAATGAATGGGTTAACATATGATGACACTGGGCCTGTAGGCGCTGGAGTTTAGAAGGATGAGGGGGAACCTCATTGAAACTTACCGAATAGTAAAAGGCTTGGATAGAGTGGATGTGGAGAGGATGTTTCCACTAGTGGGAGAGTCTAGGACCTGAAGTCACAGCCTCAGAATAAAAGGACGTACCTTTAGGAAGTAGATGAGGAGGAATTTCTTCAGTCAGCGGGTGGTGAATCTGTGGAATTCATTGCGTCATTGGGTATTTTTAAGGCGGAGATCGATAGATTCTTGATTAAGGAGTCAGGAGTTACGGGGCAAAGGCAGGAGAGTGGGGTTAGGAGGGAACGATAGATCAGCCATGATTGAACGGCAGAGTAGACTTGATTGGCCTAATGCTGCTCTAATAACATGCTAATGAAGAAAGAATAGAATTGTGCTGCTTTGAAAGTCTACAATGTCAGGGACAGTTTCTTCCCGGCTGTTATCAGGCAACTGAACCATCCTACTGCGACCAGAGAGCAGCGCTGAACTACCATCTACCTCATTGGTGACCCTCGGACAATCCTTGAACCCACTTTGCTGGCTTTACCTGGCACTAAACGTTATTCCCTTATCATGTATCTGTACACTGTGGACGGCTCAATAGCAATCATGTACAGTGTTTCCGCTGACTGGTTAGCACGCAACAAAAGCTTTTCACTGTACCTCGGTACACGTGACACTAACAATAACACTAAACTACACAGGTAGACAAAAATGCTGGAGAAACTCAGCGGGTGCAGCAGCATCTATGGAGCGAAGGAAATAGGCCAAAACCCTTCTTCAGACAGACCTCCTCCATAGATGCTGATGCACCCACTGAGTTTCTCCAGCACTTTTGTCTACCTTCGATTTTCCAGCATCTGCAGTTCCTTCTCAAAAGCTAAACTACACAATTAGGCTTTGCGCTTTCTTTGATCAGTTTTCCAAAATTAAAGGAATATAAGTCGCCTCAAAGACAACAAAACAAACACAACAAAAGCTTTTCCCTGCACCTCGGTACACGTGACGATAAACTCAACTGAAACCGATGTCAAATGGAACCGACTCTGGACATTCCCTCTACTGATTTCCCCGTTTCTTTTCATTAGAAACACGAAAGAGATTCAGTTGCCGCCCTTGTTGGGGTCAGACACTCAGTGTAAAGCAGCCGCCGCCACGATGACTCTGATGCAAGACGTCAACAGAGAGAGGGGGGACTGGCCGACTGATGTCACGGATAAAAAGGTGAGTGTTGAATCACAGAAACTCAAGGGCCTGTCCCACTTGGCAATTATTTTTCGGCGACACATCAGGGTCGCCAAAAGATTTTGAACATTTCAAAATCCAGGATACTGAAGAAGAACTAGCAATTATTTCATTGGATGCAGAAAAAGCTTTTGATCAAGTAGAATGGCAATATTTATTCAAAGTATTGGAAAAATTTAATATGGGAGATAATTTTATTTCATGGGTAAAACTACTATATGATAAGCCGACGGCTAGAATACTGACTAATAATATATTATCCCCAAAATTCCATTTAGCAAGGGGCAATAGGCAGGGGTGCGCGTTATCGCCCCTGCTTTTTGCACTAGAGATAGAGCCTTTAGCTGAAAGTATAAGAAGCCATCCGAACATTCATGAGTATATTACCAAACACTCAAATAATAAAATTTCATTATATGCAGACGACATATTATTATATATTACAAATTCGCAAACTAGCATACCAAATATACTAAATTTAATAGAAGAATTTGGTTCTTTTTCAGGATATAGAATAAATTGGAACAAAAGAGAAATTATGACGATAAAACCTCAAGAGTCGACACATCTGTTGAAATTCCCTTTTAGAATTGCAACAGAAAAATTTAAATATCTGGGCATCCAAATTACTAGGAACTATAAATCATTACTCAACACAAACTATATGCCTTTATTAACTAAATTAAATGGGCTGATTAAATTTTGGAAGACACTGCCGATGTCATTAATAGGCAGAATAAACGCGATAAAAATGATCTTCTTACCACAAATATTGTACCTATTTCAATCAATACCAATATACATACCTAAAAAAATTCTTCAAAAAAATTAGATTCTGATATTATAAACTTCATATAGGATTATAAATCACACAGAATTAAAAAAAAACACTTGTGTAAATCTAAAGAATCAGGGGGACCGACACTCCCTAACTTATTGTATTATTATTGGGCAGTGAATATTAAAAATATAATCTACTGGTTGGACAGTTCTGCCCAACAGGTAGATTGGATAAGAATGGAGAAAGAGGATTGTTCCCCTTATAATATAGGAGCGATCTTTCTTTCTCCGATAAAACTGAACAATGTAATATACAAGAAGAATCCAATTATTCATAGTATAATACGAATTTGGAAACAAATAAAATTAACTTTAAAATTAAGAAAATTATCGCTTCTTTCTCCAATAGCTAATAACCCTTCATTCAAACCATCCATTATTGATAAAACGTTTACCAATTGGGAAAGAATAGGAATTAAAATGATGGGAGATATGTATGAAATGGGAAAACTTTTATCATTCCAACAATTACAACTAAAATATAATTTGAAAAGTAATCAATATTTCAAATACCTTCAAATTCAAGATTATTTGAAAAAGTATATACAAGGGTATCAAACTTTAACCCCAGATCTACTGGAGGAAGGAATGAATAGAAAGGCAGAATCAAGCAATTTAATATCTTACTTATATAATATAATTCTAAATATAGAAACACCAACGACAGACGCAATTAGAAGAGACTGGGAACAAGAGTTATTGATAAAAATTCCGAACGATAGATGGGATAAAAATTTATTATATGTAAACAAATGTTCAATGAATGTAAGACATAACTTTCTTGAATGTAAGAAAGGCTGGGGGGAGGGACTCGGGTAGAGGGGGCTAGGGGACAGGGTGTGGGGCAAGAGGCAGAGAAGGGAAGCACTCGGACCCAAAATGTAGGCGAGAAAGATGAAAAAGATAATAGACAGAGAATAAAGGATGGTGGGTTTATAAAATGTGCATATTTTAATGCTAGGAGCATTGTAAGTAAGATGGATGAACTTAGAGCCTGGATTGACACCTGGAAATATGATGTTGTGGCAATCAGTGAAACATGGTTGCAGGAGGGCTGTGATTGGAAACTAAATATTCAGGATTTTCGTTGCTTCCGGGGTGATAGAATTGGAGGCACCAGAGGTGAGGTGTTGCATTGCTTGTCAGAGAGGATATTTTACAGCAGTGCTTTGGCAGGATAGATTAGAGGGTTCGTCTAGGGAGGCTATTTTGGGTGGAACTGAGAAGTGGGGAACGGTGTAGCAAACACTTTAGGGGGTACTATAGACCGCCAAATGGGAGCGAGAATTGGAAAGAGCAAATATGTAAGGAGATAGCAGATATTATATTCGGGATCAAACATTTATCCTCCAGCGATTGGTCGAGAGAGCGTCACGTGATTTGATATAATTTCAACTATTTTAGAATGTTTGGCACGCTGACACTCCAACGATGTACTATTTACAAAATGGACATCACTTTTATGACGACATTTTGTAAAATAGCATTTACTATGTCGGGAAATCATGTCACAGCTCCGCGTGCATGTAACGGGAAACTCTCGCGCTGCCACGGCTACAGCGCCACCTCTCGTCTCGACAAGTGCAAGTGACTCCAACTCTGCCGCTTTCGTCGGGAGATCGCCCGCTGAAAGGGCATTTTCGGAAAATCTCCCGCTCTCCCGCTTGCGTATAATTTCACCTGCCCGGGCAATAGTTTAACCAGAAACTCCAAATAAGGCCAAGGATATTTGTTTTATATTTGCGATCAAACATTTAAACAAGAATAATTTATATTTGTGATCAAACATTTAAAAAAACTGACATTCCATATTTGATTTGTTTTTGCGTGTTTTCACTATCCACTGAAGTAATAAAGTCATCCAAATCTTCGTCAGTAAACTGACCAAATCGCCTAGTACTGGACGCCGCCATCTTCGTATCGAGCAGACGATTGAACTTGTTTACAAATTTACATCGCGCGCTATACTCCCGAGTAAAGTAGAGAAATTATACGCAAGCGGGAGAGCGGGAGATTTTCCGAAAATGCCCTTTCAGCGGGCGATCTTGCTGAAAAGGGCATTTTCGGAAAATCTCCCGCTCTCCCGCTTGCGTATAATTTCTCTACTTCACTCGGGAGTATAGCGCGCGATGTAAATTTGTAAACAAGTTCAATTATTCTTGTTTAAATGTTTGATGCCAAATATAAAACAAATATCCTTGGCCTTATTTCGAGTTTCTGGTTAAACTATTGGCCTCGGTGCCTCCAAAATAGTACTATTCACTTCGGGGCTGCGCCCCTCAGTGAATAGTACTATTTTGGAGGCACCTCTGCCCATAGTTTAACCAGAAACTCTCAAGGCCAAGTATATTTGTATATTAGTAGTAAGCACAAGGTAGTGATTGTGGGAGATTTCAATTTTCCAAAAATAGACTGGGAAACACATTCTGTAAATGGGCTGGATGGTTTGGAGTTTGTAAAATGTGTGCAGGATAGTTTTTTGCAGCAGTACATAGAGGTATCGACCAGAGAAGGGGCAGTGCTGGACCTCCTGTTAGGAAATGAGGCAGGTCAGGTGACGGAGGTATGCGTTGGTGAGCACTTCGGGACCAGTGATCACAATACCATTAGTTTCAATATAATTATGGAGCGAGTCAGAACAGGACCTAGAGTGGAGATTTTTGATTGGAGAAAGGCTAACTTTGAGGGAATGCTGAGGATTTTTAAAGGAGTGAATTGGGACACTTTGTTTCATGGGAAGGATGTAGAAGAGAAATGGAGGACATTTAAAGGGGAAATTGTAAGAGTACAGAATCTTTATGTCCCTGTTAGGTTGAAAGGAAATAGTAAAAATTGGAAAGAGCCATGGTTTTCAAGGGAAATTAGACACTTGTTTCGAAAAAAGAGAGATATCTACAATAATTATAGGAGGCATGGAGTAAATGAGATGCTAGAGGAGTATAAAGAATGTAAAAAAGAATCTTAAGAAAGAAAATTAGGAAGGCTAAAAGAAGATATGAGGTTGCTTTGGCAAGAAAGGTGAAAGTAAATCCAAAGGGTTTCTACAGCTATATTAATAGCAAAAGGATAACGAGGGATAAATTGGACCATTAGAGAACCAGAATGGACAGCTATCTGCAGAGCCAAAAGAGATGGGGGAGATATTGAACAATTTCTTTTCTTCGGTATTCACCAAGGAGAAGGATATTGAACTCTGTGAGGTAAGGGAAAAAAGTAGAGTAGCTATGGAAACTATGAGATTCAAAGAGGAGGAAGTACTGACACTTTTGAAAAATATAAAGGTGGATAAGTCTCCAGGTCCTGACAGGATATTCCCTAGGACATTGAGGGAAGTTAGTGTAGAAATAGCAGGAGCTATGACAGAAATATTTCAAATGTCATTAGAAACGAGAATAGTGCCGGAGGATTGGCGTACTGCGCATGTTGTTCCATTGTTTAAAAAGGGTTCAAAGAATAAACCTAGCAATTATAGACCTATTAGTTTGACGTCAGTGGTGGGCAAATTAATGGAAAGGATAGTTCCCTGAAGGTGGAATCGCATGTAGATAGGGTGGTAAAGAAAGCCTTTGGTGTGCTGGCCTTTATAAATCAGAGCATTGAATATAGGAGTAGGGAAGTAATGTTAAAATTGTACAAGGCATTGGTGAGACCAATTCTGGAGTATGGTGTACAATTTTGGTCGCCTAGTTATAGGAAGGATGTCAACAAAATAGAGAGAGTACAGAGGAGATTTACTAGAATGTTGCCAGGGTTCCAGCAACTATGTTACAGAGAAAGGTTGAACAAGTTAGGTCTTTATTCTTTGGAGCGCAGAAGGTTAAGGGGTGACTTGATTGAGGTCTTTAAAATGATGAAAGGGATAGATAGAGTTGACGTGGATAAGCTTTTCCCATTGAGGGTAGGGAAGATTCAAACAAGAGGGCATGACATGAGAATTAAGAGACAGAAGTTTAGGGGTAACGTGAGGGGGAACTTCTTTACTCAGAGGGTGGTGGCTGTGTGGAATGAGCTTCCAGCAGAGGTGGTGGAGGCAGGATCGATTTTAACATTTAAAAGTAAAGTGGATAGGTATATGGACGTGAAGGGAATGGAGGGGTATGGTCTGAGTGCAGGTAGATGGGACTAGGGGAAAACAAATGGTCGGCACGGACTGGAAGGGCCGAGAGGGCCTGTCTCCGTGCTGTAATTGTTATATGGTTATATGGTTATATAACCTAATTCAATTTAAAATTTTACATAGATTATATTATTCGAAAACAAGACTGAATAAAATATTTTCAAATGTTTCGCCCATCTGCGACAAATGTCTAACTCAAAATGCCACTATAGCACATTCCTTTGTCTCTTGTACAAAACTGTATACATTTTGGAATGAAATTTTTGGAATTTTTACAAAACTATTTAACACAAAATTGAACCCCAATACTGAATTGATTATCTTTGGATCAATGGAAGAGGGAAGTAAACTAACTATATTCCAAGAAGCTTTTCTTAATTATGGTCTAATAACAGCGAAAAAACTTATACTTAAATTTTGGAAAAACGCACCTACGCCAACATTCAAAATGTGGATCTCAAACATGTCTGAAACGCTACATCTTGAAGAAATGAGATTCCTCTTACTAGGCAAAGTAGACCAATTCTTAAAGATTTGGTCTCCTTTCATCAACTTTATACAAGCATATGTGCAACATAACATAACCTTAGAAATTAAATGTTTAGAACTGGGTGACGGATGGGCAAAAATATGAGATAAGTAGATCTCTCCTAATCTCTCTTTTCTTTTTACTTTTTCCTTCTCTTTCAATCTTTTAACTTCTCACCTCTGTCCTTTATTTATTTTTTTTGTTTTCTGTTTCTACTCGCTTGTCTATCTATTCCGACACTCTTTATTTCTTTTTTCTCTCACTGTTCTTTTATTATTGAACTAAAAGTATGAAGTTGTACAAGAATGAGAATATGTATTTATGTATTAGGTACTTAAGTACCAGACTACTGTACTTACAAAAGTAAACAAACAAAAAAAAAAAAAAATCCAGGAGCGACAAAAAAAATGTTGCGACGCTTGAAAAAGCGCGTCAATACATCATCACGCCACGAATTTTTCGGTGACCTGATGCGTCAGTCAATGATGCCGGCAGTCGCCGAAAAGATCGGCAAGTGGGACAGCCCCTTCAGTTTCTTTCAAGAGTGCTCTGGTGGTGAGGTAAAGGCAGAATACGGCACGTCTGAAACAGCGCAGTGCATGCTGGAAATATTCACCGGGTCAGGCAGCAGCTGGAGTGGGAAGCAGCTAATCCTTCTGTTCAATGCCTTCATCAGACGTTAGTTGATTTACAACACTGGGGTCCCACGTAATCCCATACACTGGCCTCTCTCCCATAGTACATTCAGGTTGTATAAGATGCGGTATTAGGGTTGCCAACATTCTAAACTAAAAAACTAAAGCTAACAATTTCTTATGAATTTCTGAAGAAGTGTCTCGACCCGATACGTCGCCAATTCCTTCTCTCCATGGATGCTGCCTCACCCGCTGAGTTTCTCCAGCATTTTCTGTCTAGCTTCGATTTTTTTTTTCAGCAGCTGCAGTTCTTTCTTAAAATTTTCTGTTGTGGCTTGCAATTCCTAGGGCAGCGCCTTCACACCAGTGCTAGGATTATACCAAAATAGTCCCTCGATTAGCTTGTACTGCGGAGCAGATGTCAACTCTCCAGAGACCTAATCCGCTTTGGCTGACTGTTTTTGTTTCTTAAACCCTAGCTTTCCCACAGGCCGCAGCCTCCGCACTGCTCGTTACCCTCCTCGCCATAAACAACAAGGAACGCGGCACTGGTATTTCTCATCTGCTTGACATAGTAAAGTGGAATTCAAAAGTGCAACAGAACATGACCTACCTGATCTCCCGGGTGCCAAACACTTTAACTCCCACTCCCATTCCCACTTTCTGTCCTGCTCCTCCTCCATTGTCAGAGTGAGGCCTAGTGCAAATTGGAGGAACAGCATCTCATATTTCGCTCAGTCAATATCAATATCAGTTTTATTCGTCACTTGCGCATAAAGCGCAAGTGAAATGAATTTGCCAGCAGCGGTACAATGAAAAAAGAACACACAAAAACACAATAAATATTTAACATAAACATCCACCACAGCATTCATCACTGTGGTGGAAGGGACAGCGGTAGAAGTTGGTCGTGGGCCGGCATGCCGGAGCTTCTTCTCCCGTGTCCCCAACGAGGGATCCCAGGCTGCGGACGCTGCGCCAGCTGGAGCCCCGCAGACCCCGTCTTCAGGCTGCCGCGGGCCAGGCAAAAGGAGCGCTCCCCTCCGGCGACCCCTAGCGAGGGCTCGCCCGCTCCGCGCCGAGAGTGCACGCTGCGCCCGCAGCTGAAGCCCCGGGCGCTTCTCTGGGAAAGGCCGCACTGATCCTTGCTGTTAGGCCACGGGGGAGTTGACATGGAAAAAGTCGCCTCTCCGTGGAGGAGGCGACGGAAGCAGTTCCCCCCCCCCCCCCCCCCCCCCACCTTACCCCCCCTCACCACCCCCCACACATGACACACCGACAAACATTAAAAACACACATTAGGGCATGCTGAAAAAAACAATAAAAGTAGCAAGAACTAACACGCTGCTGGCAGGGCTGCTGGCTTGCAGCTCCCCCACCGACCAATGCTGCTCGGGCAGCTTACACCCCAGCAGTATGAACATTGACTTCTCTAACTTCAAGTAACCCTTGATTTTCCCTCTCCCTCCATCCTTCCCCCATCCTAGTTCTCCCACCAGTCTGACCGTCCCCCTGATTAAATGTTATCTTTGTTTTTCAGTGAGGGAAAAAAGAAATAAAGAGTGTCGGAATAGATAGACAAGCGAGTAGAAACAGATAGCCAAAGAAATACAGGACCGAGATAAGAAGCTAAAAAGATTGAAAGAAAAGGAGAAAGTAAAGAAAAGAGAGATTAGGAGAGATCTACCTATTTCGTATTTTTGCCCATCCGTCAACCGGTTCTAAACCATTTAATTTCTTATGTTGCACCATCTGCTTGTAAAAAGTTGATAAAAGGAGACCGAGTCTTTAAGAATAGGTCTACTTTGCCTAGTAGGAGGAATCTCATTTCTTCAAGGTGTAGCGTTTCAGACATGCTTGAGATCCACATTTTGAATGTTGGCGTGGTAGCGTTTTTCCAAAATTTGAGTATACGTTTTTTTGCTGTTATTAGACCGTAATTAAGAAAAGCTTCTTGGAATATAGTTAGTTTACTTCCCTCTTCCATTGATCCAAAGATAATCAGTTCTGTATTGGGGCTCAATTTTGTGTTAAATAGTTTTGTAAAAATTCCTAACATTTCATTCCAAAATGTATACAGTTTTGTACAAGAGACAAAGGAATGTGCTATAGTGGCATTTTGAGTTAGACATTTGTCACAGATGGGGGAAACATTTGAAAATATTTTATTCAGTCTAGTTTTCGAATAATATAGTCTATGTAACATGTTAAATTGATTTAGGTTATGTCTTGCATTCATTGAACATTTATTTACATTTTTTTTCCCATCTATCATTCGGAATTTTTATCAATAACTCTTGTTCCCAGTCCCTTCTAATTGCCTCTGTCGTTGGTGTTTCTATATTTAGAATTGTATTATATAAGTAAGATATTAAATTGCTTGATTCTGCCTTTCTATTCATTCCTTCCTCCAATATATCTGGAGTTAAAGTTTGATATCCTTGTATATATTTTTTCAAATAATCTTGAATTTGAAGATATTTGAAATATTGATTACTTTTCAAATTATATTTTAGTTGTAATTGTTGGAATGATAAAAGTTTTCCCAAATTTTTATCTTTTTATGCCTCATGGTCACCTTCCCCTAGCTGACTATGATCTATTCTATATTTTCCTTGCTGTGTACCCTTTATTCTCTCATTTTCACACCTTACGCTTGCATATCACTGTCTCCCTCTCCCCTGACTCGATCTGAAGAAGGGTCTCGACCAGAAACGTCACCCATTCATTCTATCCACGTTCCTAGTGAAAAAAGCGAATGGTATGTTGGCGTTCATAGCAAAAGGATTTGAGTACAAGAGCAGGGAGGTTCTACTTCAGTTGTACAGGGTCTTGGTGAGGCCACACCTGGAGTATTGCGTACAGTTTTGGTCTCCTAATCTGAGGAAGGACGTTATTGCCATAGAGGGAGTGCAGAGAAGGTTCACCAGACTGATTCCTGGGATGTCAGGACTGTCTTATGAAGAAAGACTGGATAGACTCGGTTTATACTCTCTAGAATTTAGGAGATTGAGAGGGGATCTTATAGAAACTTACAAAATTCTTAAGGGGTTGGACAGGCTAGATGCAGGAAGATTGTTCCCGATGTTGGGGAAGTCCAGGACAAGGGGTCACAGCTTAAGGATAAGGAGGAAATCCTTTAAGACCGAGATGAGGAAGACTTTTTTCACACAGAGAGTGGTGAGTCTCTGGAACTCTCTGCCACAGAGGGTAGTTGAGGCCAGTTCATTGGCTATATTTAAGAGGGAGTTAGATGTGGCCCTGGTGGCTAAGGGGATCAGAGGGTATGGAGAGAAGGCAGGTACGGGATACTGAGTTGGATGATCAGCCATGATCATATTGAATGGCGGTGCAGGCTCGAAGGGCCAAATGGCCTACTCCTGCACCTAATTTCTATGTTTCTATTTTTCCTCCCTGTCCCACTGAGTTACTCCAGCATTTTGTCTATAAACAGCTCCTCCATATTAATTCATAAAACCCGAGTACTTTTTCCAAAAAAGAAACATGCATTGGATTGTGATGACAAAATCATTCTGTATTGATTACACCAATCCCTTTAATTCAGTCTTTTTAGTTTTCAGTTTTATAGATACATCTTGGACACAGGCCCTTTGGCCCAACAAGTCCATGCTGACCAGTTCACTAGCACTACCCTACGGTACACAAAAGTGCTGGAGAAACTCAGCGGGTGCGGCAGCATCTATGGAGCGAAGGAGATAGGCAACGTTTCGGGCCGAAACCCTTCTTCAGACTTAAGCACTATCCTACACCGGGGGCAATGTACAGAAGCCAATTAGCCTACAAACCTGCACATCTTTAGGATGTGGGAGGAAACGGGAGCAGCCAGGGAAAACCCACACGGTCACAGGGAGAACGTGCAAACTCCGCACAGGCAGCACCCGTATTCAGGATCGTACCTGGGTCTCTGGCGCTGTGAGGCAGTAACTCTGCTGCTGCGCCACCGTGCTACCCGTTGGCCAGTTGGTCAGATGGCCCAGGAGATCCTTTTATAGGACAGTACAGCACAAGGACAGGCCCTTCGACCCACAATGCATCTGCTGAACGTGACGCCAGGTTTAGCTAATCTCTACCTCCCCCTGATTCATATCCCTCTATTCTCTGCATATCCTTGTGCCTATCCAAAAGCCACTTAAACATCATTATACTACAGTTTTTCCTCTAACGGGAGAGTCCAGGGCCAGAGGGTCATCGCCTCAGAATAACAGGACATACTTCAGAAAAGAGATGAGGAGGGATGTCTTTAGCCAGAGGGTGGTGAATCTGTGGAATGCATTGCCACAGACGGCTGTGGAGGCCAAGTCAGTGGCTCTGTTTAAGATGAGGATTGACAAATTCTTGATTAGATTCATACGGGTGTCATACTGAATGGCGGTGCTGGTACGAAGGCTCGAAGGGCCGAATGGCCTACTCATGCACCCATTTTCCATGTTTCTATGTTGGGGGTTATGGGGACAAGGCAGGAGGATGGGATTGAGAGGGAAAGGTTAGACCGAATGGCCTAATTCTGCTTCTAGAACTTACAAACTTACCTGCCTCCACCACCACCCATTGGCAGCAGGTTCCAGGCACCCGCCATCTTGCCCCATTCATCTCGGTTAAATGTGCCCTCTCTGGCTTTAAGCCTCTGCCCCCCCTATTCTCTGACATTTCCACCCTGGGGGGGGGGGGGGGGGGGGGGGGGGGGAAGGCTCCACCGATTTGGTTTGTAGATCAGTTTGCCGCAGGAGATGTGGACCTTGCGGCTGGGTGAGTGGGCGGCTCGCCTGTCCGCGGAACCTTCCGGCAACCGTGTGGGTGGGGGTTGTCGACCATTCGCGTGCTTTGTTTTGCAGAAGGAGTTGATAGTCACCATCAGGCGGAAGTTGCAGAAGCTTCACGAGGCTCAGGCTGGCCTGCAGGAGGACATCAAAGTGAACGACTCGCTGGCAGACGACATCGAGGCCTGCGTCGGCCAAGTCTGCAAGCCCAACGAGATGCAGAGGTACAAGACCTTCATTGAAGACTTGGACAAGGTGATGGGCTTGCTGCTGTGTCTCTCCAGCCGTCTAGCGCGTGTGGAGAGTGCCCTGAGCAAGGTCAACGAGTCTACCGGCGTGGAGGAGAAGGTGGGTTCCAATAAATGAGGATGGAGTTCTTGCCAGGATTAGAAGGTCTGAGCTGTGGGCAGAGGTTGAGCAGGCTGGGACTCTATTCCTTGGAGCGCAGGAGGATGAGGGGTGATCTTATCATGAAATCATGAGAGGCATAGGTCGGGTAACTGCGTAGAGTCTCGTACCCAGCGTAGATGAATCGAGGACCAGAGGACATAGGTTTAATAAGATCATAAGTGAAAGGAGTAGGATTAGGCCATTCGGCCCATCAAGTCTACGGTCTCGGTGGCGCAGCGGTAGAGTCGCTGCCTTACAGCGAATGCAGCGCCGGAGACCCGGGTTCGATCCCGACTGCGGGCGCTGTCTGGGCGGAGTTTGTCCGTTCTCCCCGTGGCCTGCGCGGGTTTTCACTGAGATTGTCGGTTTCCTCCCGCACTCCAAAGACGTACAGGTTTGTAGGTTAATTGGCTTGGTGTAAGTGTAAGTTGTCCCTAGTGTGTGGGATAGTGTTAGTGTGCGGGGATCGCTGGTCGGCACGGACCCGGTGGGCCAAAGGGCCTTTGTCCGCGCCGCAGCTCGAAACTAAATTAAACTAAGCTACTCCGCCATTCACTCATGGCCGATCTACCTCTCCCTCATAACCCCGTTCTCCTGTCTTCTCCCCATGACCCTTGGCACCCGTTTATAGTTCATTCTCTGTGTTGAATTTTGTTCTCCTTGAGACATACGGCACAGAAACAGTTCAAGGTGAAGGGGAAAAGATTTAGAAACATAGAAAATAGGTGCAGGAGGAGGCCATTCGGCCCTTCGAGCCAGCACAGCCATTCATTGCGTTCATGGCTGATCGTCCCCAATCAATAACCCGTGCCTGCCTTCTCCCCATATCCCTTGACTCCACTAGCCCCTAGAGTTCTATCTAACTCTCTCTTAAATCCATCCAGTGATTTGGCCCCCACTGTCCTCTGTGGAAATAGGAAACTGGGGGGGTAACATTTTCACACGAAGGGTGGTGGGTGTGTGGAACGGGCTGCCAGAGGAGATAGTTTGGCCAGGGACCACCCCAACATTAGGACAGGGTACATGGATAGGACAGGTTAGGGCCAAACGCGGGCAGGTGGCAGTAGTGTGGATGGGACATGTTGGCCAGTGTGGACAAGTTGGGCTGAAGGGCCTGTTTCCACGCTGTTTGACTCTGACTATGAATAACCTGGTTCATGTACATTAAAGGTACAACACGGGGAAAGGCCCTTCGGCCCACAATGTCCATGCTGAACTTGATGACATGATAAACTCATCTGCTCTGCCTGCACGCGATCCATAGCCATTCGCTGCATATCCATGTTCCTATCTAAAAACATCTTAATTGCCTCTGTCACCACTGCCTCCACCCTCACCACCCCTTGTGTGTGAATGAATAAATAGATAAATAAATAAACACACAACAACTTACCTTGCACATCTCCTTTAGCCGTTGCCCCTCTTACCTTAGAGCTATGTCCGACAATCTTCGATATATTGAGTGCAGATTTGGTCGCCAAATTTTAGGAAGGACATTCTTGCTATTGAGGGAGTGCAGAGTAGGTTCACGAGGTTAATGCGGGATGGCATATGTTGATAGAATGGAGTGGCTGGGGCTTGTATACTCTGGAATTTAGAAGGATGAGAGGAGATCTTGTTGAAACATATAAGATTATTAAGGGTTTGGACACGCTAGAGGCAGGAAACGTGTTTTCCAATGTTGGGGGAGTCCAGAACCAGGGGCCACAGATTAAGAATAAGGGGTAAGCCATTCTCCAGGGCCTTTCCATTCACTGTGCAAGTCCTCCCCTGGTTTAAGTCTCCTCACTTCCATCGGGATTGGTCAAGGGCTTGGGCACATTAGAGGCAGGAAACATGTTTTCCAATGTTGGGGGAGTTCAGAACCAGAGGCCACAGTTTAAGAATAAGGGGTAAGCCATTTAGAACGGAGATGAGGAAAAACGTTTTCACACAGAGAGTTGTGAGTCTGTGGAATTATTTGCCTCAGAAGGCAGTGGAGGCCAATTCTCTGTATGCTTTCAAGAGAGAGTTGGATAGAGCTTTTAAAGGTAGCGGAGTCGGGGGATATGGGGGAAAAGGCAAGAACGGGGTACTGAGTGTGGATGATCAGCCATGATCGCATTGAATGGCGGTGCTGGCTCGAAGGGCCAAATGGCCTGCTCCTGCACCTATTGTCTATTGTCTATATTTCCATCCAGTGAAAAAGGTTCTGACTGTCCACCCTGTCTATGGTTCATGTAATTTAGTATTATTGATATTAATATAGTGACTAGTGGGGTGCCACAAGGCTCCATGCTGGGACCCCAGTTATTTACAATATATATCAATGATTTAGACAAGGGAATTAAACGTGACATCTCCAAGTTTGCGGCTGACACTAAGCTGGGTAAATGAGGATGCTATGAAGCTGCTGGGTGACTCGGACAGGTTGGGTGAGTGGGCAGATGCAGTATAATGTGGATAAATGTGAGGTTGTCCACTTTGGTGGCAAGAACAGGAAGGCAGATTATTATCTGAATGGTGTCAGATTAGGAGAAGGGGAGATGCAACGAGACCTGGGTATCCTTGTACATCAGTCACTGAAAGTAAGCATGCAGGTACAGCAGGCAGCGAAGAAAGCTAATGGCATGTTGGCCTTCATTGTGAGACGATTTGAGTCTAGGAGCAAAGAGGTCCTTCTGCAGTTGTACAGGGGACTGGTGAGACCACACCTGGAGTATTGTGTGCAGTTTTGATCTCCTAATTTGAGGAAGGACATTCTTGCTATTGAGGGAGTGCAGCATAGGTTCACCAACTTAATTCCCAGGATGGCGGAACTGACATACGATGAAAGAATGGGTGGACTGGACTGGAATTTATGATGAGAGGGGATCTTAAAGAAACATATAAAATTCTTAAAGTATTGGACAGGCTGGATGCAGGAAACATGTTCCCGTGTTGGGAGTCCAGAACCAGGGGGTCACAGTTTAAGAATAAGGGCTTGGCCATTAAGGACTGAGTTGAGGAAAGACTTCTTCACCCAGAGAGTTGTGAATCTGTGAAATTCTCTGCCACAGAAGGCAGTGGAGGCCAATTCACAAGATGTTTTCAAGAGAGAGTTAGATTTAGGTTTCAGGCTTAACGGAATCCAGAGATATGGGGAAAAAGCAGGAACGGGGTACTGATTTTAGATGATCAGCCATGGTCATATTGAATGGTGGTGCTGGCTCGAAGGGCCTGTTTTCCTATTTCTATGTTTTGAATATATTTCTACCAGGTCTCCCCTCAAATTCCAGAGAAAACAATCAAAGTTTGTTCAACCTCTCATTATAGTTAATGTCCACTAATCCAAGCTTCATTCAGGCAAAAATGACGCTGCGTGCTAAAGAAGGGTCACGACCCGCAACGTCCCCTATCCACGTTCTCCAGAGATGCTTCCTGATCCACCGAGCTACTCCAGCACTCTGTGTCTCTTCTTGTAAACCAGCATCTGCAGTTCCTTGTTTCTATCAATAGACAGTAGGTGCCGGAATAGGCCATTCGGCCCTTCGAAGCAGCACCGCCATTCAATGTGATCATGGCTGATCATCCCCAATCAGTACCCCATTCCTGCCTTCTCCCCATATCCCCTGACTCCGCTATCTTTAAGACCCTATCTAGCACTCTCTTGAAGGCATCCAGAGAACCTGCCTCCGCCGCCCTCTGAGGCAGAGAATTCCACAGACTCACCACTCTCTGTGAGAAAAAGTGTTTCCTCGTCTCCGTTGTAAATGGCTTACTCCTTATTCTAAAACTGTGGCCCCTGGTTCTGGACTCCCCCAACATCGGGAACATGTTTCCTGCCTCTAGCGTGTCCAAACCCTTAATAATCTTACATGTTTCAATGAGATTCCCTCTCATCCTTCCTAAACTTAGGAAGTTGTACAAGCCCAGCTGCTCCGTTCTCTCAGCATATGACAGTCCTGCCATCCCGGGAATTAACCTTGTAAACCTACGCTGCACTCCCTCGATAGCGAGAATGTCCTTCCTCAAATTAGGGGACCAAAACTGCACACAATACTCCAGGTGTGGTCTCACTAGGGATCTGTACAACTGCAGAAGGACCTCTTTAGACCTATATTCGATTCCTTGGGGTAAACCTCTTCTGCATCCTCTCCAAAGCCCCCCACATCCTCCCTGCAATAGGTCATCCAGCACTGCACGCAGCACTCTAAACCCGGCCTATTCAAAGCCTGATTGGGCTGCATCGTGACTTCCTCACTGTTGTACTCAATGCCCCGAGAAATGAAGGTTTACATAGCGAACGCCTTCTCAACCACTCTGTCTTCTTGCGTTGCCTCCTTGGCATTTGTGTAGGAAGGAACTGCAGATGCCAGTTTACACCGTAGATCGACACAAAAGGGCCTGTCCTTTTTCGGTGACTGCCGGCACCAGTCATAGGTCGCATGTTGGAAATTCAGCGGCGACCAGAAAGATGCTACGACTCGTTGGGTGATGGGGAGACCACTCGCAACCATACAGGCGACACCCTGAAGACTTGTCGCGGGGTTACGCCTGCATGGTCGTGAGTAGTTGCCCAAAGAGTCGTACCTTGTTCTGGTCCCCGCTGGATTTTCAACATGTTGAAAATTTTCGGCGATCTGCAACGACCTATGACGGGTGCCGGCAGTCGTCATAAAAAGTCGCGTAAGTGGGACAGGCCCTTAACTAAGCGGGACAGGCAGCATCTCTGGAGATGAAGGAATGGGTGACGTTTCTGGTCGAGACCCTTCTTCAGGCAATTAGCATTGGGCAGGTGTACTTATCATTATTATTGAGAGAATGAAGAAGGACCAGAGTGCACCTCTTTTTATTTAAAATACTCACCCACACAATGGGAGCAGTTTACAGAGGTCAATAAATCTCCAGTCTCCAAATCCTGCATGTTGTTTGGGACGGGAATGGACACAAAATGCTGGAGTAACTCGGCGGGACAGGCAACATCTCTGGAGAGAAGGAAAGGGTGACGTTTCTGCTCATGACCCTTCTTCAGACATTGAGACATTGGGCAGAAGGCTGTGGAGGCCAGGTCAATGGTTATTTTCAAGGCGGAGATTGATAGATTCTTTATTAGTACGGGTGTTAAGGGTTAAGGGGAGAAGGCAGGGGAATGGGGTTCAGAAGGAGAGGTAGATCAGCCATGATTGAATGGAAGAGTAGACGTGATGGGCCAAATGGTCTTAAGATTTGAACTTTTGATTTTAGTTGCCATTTTATAATCATCTTAGGATTTCCTTCTACTAACCTAAGCACACTACCCAACCTACTAATAGTCTGAAGAAATCGAACAGCCGGAGAAGGGACCTGAACCGAAACGTCACTTATCCATGTTGCCCAGAGATGCTGCCTGACCCGCTGAGTTACTCCAGCACTCTGTGAAACGTCACCTATCCATGTTCTCCACAGACGCTGCCTGACCTGCTGAGCTACTTTGGGCTTTAATAAGCTTACATTAAAAAAAAAAATGTTTACAGGACTATTCAGGAATTTTGCTCCAAAATGGATACGCAATTCGGATGCAGGAACACCATTATGGAGGGCAAAGTGTAGTTTGACAATGAATGCCAGCTGGAATTCCTGAGCGTTGTCAATAGATAAATGTGTGCCAAGTGTAGCTGATAACATGAACATCTGAATCACAAACCTGTAGCCTTGGATATCACTGTGGCCTTGAGCAGCTAATCTGAGCTGCCAAGGCCAATATTTAATTGACAATTCGGCCATTAAACTAAACCCCAGCTGCTGATCCTTCGGATGTTAGTGTCGCTGAGACCAAATTCATAAGTTCATAGGTAATAGGAGCAGAATTAGGCCATTCGGCCCATCAAGCCTACTCTGCCATTCAATCATGGCTGATCTATCTCTCCCTCCTAACTCCATTCTCCTGCCTTCTCCCCATAACACCTGTACTAATCAAGAATCTAGCGATCTCTGCCTCAGAAATATCCATTGAATTGGCCCCCACAGTCTTCTGTGGCAAAGAATTCCACAGATTCACCACTCTCTGACCATAGAAATTCCTCCTCATCTCCTTCCCAAAGGAATGTCCTTTAATTCTGACGCTATGATCTCTGGTCCTAGACTCTCCCACTAGTGGAAACATCCTCTCCACATCCACTCGATCCGGGCCTTTCACTATTTACAAGATGAGTTTCAACTATCTGTTTAAATAAGAGTGCCAAAATAAAAATAATCAATTGATTAGTATGGGTGTCGGGGGATGAAGGCAGGAGAATGGAAGTTGAGAGGAAAAGATAGACCAGCCATGGTTGAATGGCGGAGTAGACTTGATGGGCCAAAGGGCCTAATTCTGCTCCTAGAATATATGAGTTGATTTCCATGTAAATTAGAATCAGAATTACGCGATAAGGAAAAGGACCCTTTGGCCCATTATGTCCATGCTGACCATATCAACCCAGGGAGTGCATGAGAGAGTGGGATAACATAGAACCAGGCACGTGCCGTCAGGGTAGGCAAGGTAGGCAGTGCCTACCCTGACTAAAATTATAAAATAGTAATTATTTTATATATGAATATAATATATATAAAACATATATAAAATGGTTATGAATAGTAAAGTCACGGGAGAATTATGCCTCCCTAAGAGATCAATCTCTTAGGGAGGCAGAATTCTCCCGTGCCTTTCATCAGCAGCACGTTTTAAACGCAGAAGTATGAGGTACTCACGTGCCGTCGACGCTGCTTCAAGCCATCAGTGGGAACGGTCCGAAAAGGCAGCTGAAACTCTGCCTTTACACCGCGGACTGCGTGCATGTGCTGCGTTGCGCACTGCGCATGCGCAAGTTTCGTAGCGGGCTTTTCAAGGGTGGATGGTGATTACCTGAAGCGTTTCACGAGGCAACCTCGTGGACATTTTTGCTGCAGAATGGATTTTGTGCACAAATAATATGGTAATTTCTTTTGAGCTATATGTTTTTAAATACTTTATTTAAGAGATAGGACCTATTGAAAACAAATTACATGATAAAAGTCGAGAGAACAATCTGCGCATGCGCAGTTTCAAGATTTTAAAAAAGCCGACTGGCAGCTCGCCGCGGAGCGAATAATCTGCGCACGCGCGGTTTTCAAGATTTTTAAAAGCCACTGCCTACCCTGGCTGCAGAGAACTAGTGTGAACGGGAGATTGATAGTTGCATGGACCTGGTGGGCCGATGGGCTTGGATCCATGCTGTATCTTCCAATCAATTAATCAATCGTTCCATGTTCTACTGTACAGAAGGTAGACATGGATTGCTGGAATAACTCAGCAGATCAGGCAGCATCATTTTGATAAAAAATACATGTATTGATGCCCCTGAACACATCCTCAGTGATGTAACCTGGGGTCACTGGGTGTTTCGGGTCTTTCAACATCAGACACCCTCGCCCAGGCGACCCAGCCGTGGTTGATCAGACCACGACTTGTGTTCAGGTGGAAGAATTAGAATGAGTTCCATCAGTTGTGCAGAGAAAAGATTAACATTCCACAGTATTAATGAACAAAAAGGCTCACCTTATTTAGTGTATACCCTGGCTGCCTAATTCACATCAGCTGACTTGGGGTATGCGTGTTTGGAAAACCAGGCCAAGTAAAATCTGACGACTTTATTCCACGTTTCATGATAGATGTATTCAAGGTGAAAATCTAATAACAAGTAAAACTAACCATGTTCATTCCAAGTCTCTCTGGTCCATTTCTCAATGGTCTGAACATTATACATGGGTTAGGATTAGCAATTTATTGATTAATCAGAATCAGAATCACACTTTATCTGCCAAGTACGTTTTGCAACATACGAGGAATTTTACTGGCTGGGTCAGTCGTACAATTAAAAGCAACAGACTCAAAAACACATTTTAACATGAACATCCACCACAGTGACTCCTACACATTCCTCACTGTGATGGAAGGCAAAATAAAGTTCAAGTCCCTTCCCTTAGTTCTTCCTCAGTCGGGAGCCTCGAGCCCCCGTTAACAGAATGATCTTGACTCCCGTAGCCGGCAGCGTTTGGGCCCTCCGTGTAGAGGCGATCAGCTCCTGCATCGGGGGGATGTCAGCTCCCCCGCGCCGGGCGATCGAACCTCGCGTCGGGGCTGGTCGAACCTTCCGCGACGTTGGAGCTTCCCGACTAGGCTCTCCCGAAGACTGCGAGCTTTTGATGGTAAAGTCCGCGGTGGGAGTGATCCCAGGCAAGGGATCAGCTCTGATGTGAAGTCCGCACCCTGCGATAGGGCTCAGTCAGTCCGAGGAGGCCTCCAGCTCCATCGACGGTAGGCCGCAGAGCGGGCCGGACAATGTGATCCGAAAATGAATCGCATCTCCGGCAAGGTAGAACTTGAAAAAAAGTTTCCCCGATCCCCTCCCCCCTCCCCCACATAAAACAAACCGAAGAACATTAAAACAAACTTTTAACACACTAAAAAAGAACAAAAATAATGAAAAAACGAACAGACTGCCGGTAGGGTATGATTGAATGATACGGTATGGATACTGCTCATCCATCACCCATTCACGCTAGTTCTATGTTATCCTACTCTCTCCCCACACACTGGGGATAAGTCGGCCTACAAACTCACGCGTCTTTCGAATGTAGGATGTAGTTGAACGATCAGGTTTATTAATATTCTGTATGTAAATTGCTATTGGTCAGGCAAAGCTGACCAATAATTTATAATAATAATTTATTATTGTCATGTGTACAGTGGTGCAGTAAAAAGCTTTTTTGTTCACAAGTTATAGGAGTAGAATTAGGCCATTCGGCCCATCGAGTCCATTCCACCATTCAATCATGGCTGATCTATGCCTCCTAATCTCATTTTCCTTCCTTCTCCCCATAATCCCTGACACCTGTTATAATCAATAATCCATCAATCTCTGCCTTAAAAATATCCACTGACTTGGCCTCCACAGCCCTCTGTGGCAATGAGTTCCACAGATTAACTACCCTCTCTCTGACTCAAGAAGTTCCTCCCCTCCTCCTTTCTAAAAGAGCGTCCTTTAATTCTGAGGCGATGACCTCTAGTCCTAGACTCTCCCACCAGTGGGAACATCCTCTCCACATCCACTCTATCTGTGCCTTTCATTATTCTGTAAGTTTCAGTGAGGTCCCCCCCCCACCCTTCTAAACTCCAGCGAGTACAGGCCCAGTACCGTCAAACGCTCATCATATGCCGACCAACTCACTCCTGGAATCATTCTTGTAAATCTCCTCTGGACCCTCTCCAGAGCCAGCGCATCCTTCCTCGGATATGGGGTCCACATTTGTTCACAGTGCTCCAAATGTGGCCTGACCAGCGGCCTTATAGAGCCTCAGCATTAACACCTCTGTTTTTGAATTCTTGCATTGAATTTGCCTTCCTTACTACCGATTCGAGTTGCAAATGAACTGTTTGGGTGTCCTGCAGCAGCGCTCCCAAGTCCAACTGCATGTTGTTGCATGTTATCCAGTCAGCAAAAAGACCATACCTAATTACAATCCGTTCACAGTGTACAGATACAGGATAAATGAATAATGTTTAGTGCCAGGTAAATTCCGATTAAAGGTTAGTTTGAAGGTGGGTCAAGGTAAATAGCCGAGGGTGTATGATCACTGATATATAGGATTGCCAAATGTCCCATATTAGCCGGGACATCCCGTATATTGGGCTAAATTGGTTTGTCCTGTACGGGACCGCCCTTGTCCTGTATTTGACTGCTACTACTTGGGTCGAGTGGACTGTCGGGTTGGAGCGCCGCGTCCGGCCCCGCCTCCCCCCGTCCCGACGTAGTGCAGCCCATGGAGTCCGGCCCCGTCGGTCGGTCGGCAGCCCGGCCAGCTGTCCGACCTTCGGACCTTCGCTTACTGCCGACACCACCGCCACCACCCCTCCTTCTCTTGGCCGATCATCGGTTCATGTTGGATGGGGTGCCGGACTTTGCGTGAGATGTCCCGCGGGCCAAAACTCCTCAGCTGGCCCGCCGGCTGGGCTTTGTGTGCAGTCCAGCACCCGGGCCAACTCATCATTCACCCAGCCACGGCCCAGTCGGTCAACGAATTGCCGTCGGGAATTTGTCCCGTCTTTTGACCCTTTGTCCCTTATTTGAGAGTGAGAAAGTTGGCCACCCTACTGATATGGTTGGAAAATTTTCAAACTTCACAGTGTAAAGGGCCTGTCCCACTGTACGAGCTAATTCAAGAGTTCTCCGAGTTTCCCCTGATTCGAACTCGGAGATTTACGGTAATGGCCGCTCGTAGGTACTCGGGGCTCTCGTGGACATTTTTCAACATGTTGAAAAATCTTCACGAGTCTTCACGAGCTTACAATGTTTCCCGAGTACCTGCCGTTAGCGTTACGAGCCGCTAAGAGACGTCCCGAGCTCCGACGTACCCGCTATGTACATTCTACGTGCTTACCACGAGTTTGATTTTTTTTTAAACTCAGGAGAGCTCTTGAATTACCTCGTACAGTGGGACAGGCCCTTTAAGGTGGTTCCATTGTCAGATGTTATTATTTTGGATGACGTGTGATAAAGGCCCACAGTTTAAGTGTGTGTAAATTTTAAAAATTCCATGAAAGTAAGAGCAAGCAGTATAAATATTTGAATTTCCCCAGATAGACACAAAAATGCTGGAGTAACTCAGCGGGACAGGCAGCATCTCTGGAGAGAAGGAATGGCAGACGTTTCGGGTCGAGACCCTTCTTCAGACTGAAGTTCCCAGTCTTGCAGACCCGGAGAACCCAGTCTGAGCATCTTTCCAAATTTTGAAAAAATGGGGGCTATCTTTTTTTAAATCTCCATAGTGAGCCACCCTGAGGTCAGGATCAAACCCGAGCCTCTGACACTGTGAGGCTGCAGCTCTGTGGTGCTGCCCTTTTCCTTTCCGACACCAAAGACCAATGTTGAAGAGGAAAGGTCCAGACCGGAAACGTCACCTATCCTTGTTCTCCACAGATGCTGCCTGACCCGCTGAGTTACTCCAGCACTCTGTGAAACGTCACCTATCCATGTTCTCCACAGATGCTGCCTGACCCGCTGAGTTACTCCAGCACTCTGTGAAACGTCACCTATCCTTGTTCTCCACAGATGCTGCCTGACCCGCTGAGTTACTCCAGCACTCTGTGAAACGTCACCTATCCATGTTCTCCACAGATGCTGCCTGACCCGCTGAGTTACTCCAGCACTCTGTGAAACGTCACCTATCCATGTTCTCCACAGATGCTGCCTGACCCGCTGAGTTACTCCAGCACTCTGTGAAACGTCACCTATCCATGTTCTCCACAGATGCTGCCTGACCCGCTGAGTTACTCCAGCACTCTGTGAAACGTCACCTATCCATGTTCTCCACAGATGCTGCCTGACCCGCTGAGTTACTCCAGCACTCTGTGAAACGTCACCTATCCATGTTCTCCACAGATGCTGCCTGACCCGCTGAGTTACTCCAGCACTTCGTATCTATCTAAAATTTCAATTGCTCTGCCATTCTAATTCTGCTCCAGTTCTTTCTCCGCTACACTAATCTAACCTGATTTCTCCCACCACCCCCACCCCCACTATTGCCCCATTTTGACTTTCCCTTCCGATCGCGCCTCTCTGATTCTGAATGATCGGTACCCTGCAGGTTCACGTTCCATGTTTAGTTAATTTTAGAGATACAGGCCCTTCATCCCACCGAGTCTGCACCGGCCAGCGATCCCCGCACATTAACACTATCCTACACGCACACATAAGGGACAATTTAACATTTATACCACACCAATTAACCTACAAACCTGGACATCTCTGGAGTGTGCGAGGAAAAGTAAGATCTTGGAAAAAACCCACGCAGATCACAGGGAGAACGTACAACTCCGTACAGACAACACTTCTAGTGTTGTCCTTCTGTACAACACAGGTCCTTCTGCAGTTGTACAGGGCCCTAGTGAGACCACAGCTGGAGTATTGTGTTCAGTTTTGGTCTACAAATTTGAGGAAGGACATTCTTGCTATTGAGGGAGTACAGCGTAGGTTCATAAGGTTAATTCCCTGGATGGCAGGTCTGTCATATGTTGATAGAATGGAGCAGCTGGGCTTGTGTACTCTGGAATTTAGAAGGATGAGAGGGTATCTTATTGAAACATAATATTATTAAGGGATTGGACACGCATGAGGCAAGAAACATGTTCCCGATGTTTGGGTTGTCCAGAACCAGGGGCCACAGTTTAAGAATAAGGGGTAGGCCATTTAGAATGGAGGTGAGGAAAAACCTTTTCACCCAGAGAGTTGTGAATCAGAGGGTGGTGAAGGCCGGTTCTCTGGATGTTTTCAAGAGAGAGTTAGATGGAGCTCTTAAAGATAGCGGAGTCAGGGGATATGATGAGAAGGCAGGAACGGGGTACTGACCGTGAACGATCAGCCATGATCACAGTGAATGGTGGTGCTGGCTCAAAGGGCCGAATGGCCTACTCCTGCACTTATTGCCTTGTGTCTATTGTCTATTGTCGAACCCAGGACTCTACCGCTGTGTCACCATGCCTGCCTATACCACTTTCACATCCACTCCCTACACACTTAAACCCCTGTCCCACGATACGAGTTCATTCCAAGAGCTCTCCCGAGTTTGCCCTGATTCGAACTCGGAGATTTACGGTAATGGCCACTCGTCGGTACTCGGGGCTCTCGTGGACATTTTTCAACATGTTGAAAAATCTTTACGAGTCTTCCCGTGCTTACCTGCCGTTAGCGAGTCTTCCCGAGTACATGCCGTTAGTGCTAAGAGACGTCCCCGAGCTCCGACGTACCCGCTACGTTCATTCTACGTGCTTACCACGAGTTTGATTTTTTTTTTAACTCGGGAGAGCTCTTGGAATGAACTCGTACCGTGGGACAGGGCTATAAGGGCAATGCAGAGAGGCCAATCACAGCCACGTTCTATTCTCTGACGTACTACGACTGACGCTGGTTTACGATACTGGTTTGCGGGTTATAATACTTGTTCCGTTCCTTCAGCAATCGCTGAACGAGAGGCACCAGACGCTCTCCCATCGGCACGAAGGAGCCAGAGGACTGAAGGTGCATCAAGATCACCGGGAGAGAATGACCTTCAGAATCCTCAGCAACTACCTCAGCGAGCTACAGCTCCAACACTGCCACCACTTTGTACAGATGAGAAAAGCTTTAATCATCAGGCAGAAAGAAATCGAAGAAAATCTCCGTCTGACCGAGGAACAACTGGGATTTCTTGAGAACAGTCTTTAATCATTTATTTCCAGTCAACTTTCCAGCAAAAATCCAATATACATTTCTCCCCTCTGGTGATTTGAATGTTCATTCCAAGATCAGCAAATGTTAACTCTTAATGGGCCTGTCCCACTTAGGCCATTATTTAGGCCACGTGGTTGCCGGGGTGTGGCCTGTACGATCGTGAGTCGTCTCCCCAGTCGCCCAAAGAGCCTTTCTGGTCGTCGCTGGAATTTCAACATGTTGAACATTTTTCAGAGACAGTCGGCGACCGTGGGTTTGACGCCAATGAGCGTAGCTTGACGTAGGTGCTGTCATCGGTTGTCGTGGGTCGTCGCCAGGTGACGTAGGTTGTCGCCGGTGCTGACTTCGGTGAATTCCATTGTCGTCGTCACCGGCTGCCGCCTAAAAATTCGCCTAGGTGGGACAGGCCCGTTCGTCCAGTCGCCGTTTGCTCGGCGACCTGCTACGACTATGACAGTCTCCGGCAGTCCCCTAAAAATTGCCTAAGTGGGACAGGCCCATTAGTTTCTCACTATTTGCACATTAGAGTCAAGAGTGTTTTATTGTCATATGTACCGGAATGGAACAATGGAATTCTTACCTGCAGCAGTTCAACAGATATGTAAACATAGTACTTTGTAAAACCCATTAAAAAATGAGTTGGGTACAAGATGTTGGTGAGACTGCATTTAGATTCTTGTGTCCAAGTCTCTGGTCTGAAAAAGGGTCCCAACCGTGAAACGTCGCCATCCGTTTTCTCCAGAGATGTTGGCTGACCTGCTGAGTTCCTCCAGAGCTTTGTGTCTATCTTCAGTATATACCAGTATCTTCAGTGCAGTTCCTTTCCGCACACTTGGGTTCTTGTTTTTTAGTCGCCCTGCTACGGCAAGGATGCCATTAGACAGTAGACGATAGGTGCAGGAGGAGGCCATTCGGGCCTAAGTTGGAAAGAGAGCAGAGGTGGCTTACGAGAATGTTGCCGGGACTTGAGATCCAGAGCTATCAGAAGAGGTTGGGCAGGCTAGGATTTTATCCCTTGGAGCATAGGGATGATCTTGTGGTGGTGGATAAAAACGCAAGGAGAATAGATAGGGTGGATGCTCAATGACTTTAAAGCAGGGTAGAGGAATTAAAAACTAGAGATATAAACTGAGAAGGAAAGATTTCATAACCCCTCTAACCTTGAGGGGCAACGTTTTCCACTCAGATGCTGAGGGGAATATGGAACAAGCTGCCAGAGGAGGTAGTTGAGGCAGGTAACATCAATCTATCTATATTATTATATTACTAAAACTCTCATTTTGTTTGTTTGTTTGTATGTATGCGTGTGTGCATGTGCGCGATTTTCGAAAACCCCGCCAAAACAGTACACGATAGCACTACCATTATTGGCCCACCTTACTCACCATTGTCCTGGGATGTAAAAGAAACACGTTTTATTCAGATTCATGTTATATTTTACAAGTTATTGACATTTTAAACTTTACAAAAATCACTTTTCAAACCACTTTTCCACTTGCCCTGCCCATCAGCAATGTTCAACGTCACGGTGACATCACAATGGGATCCCGAATCTCATTTACATTTTAAAAAATCGCGATTTTCAAAAAAACATTTCAAAAAGAGGGATGGCGAGGCGCAGTTGAGAGAGGGTTGCCGTGACTTGCGTCACAACGGGGATCTCTGGCGTCGCAACGGGATCCCCTCGGCCGCTCCTGCGCAGTTGGGGGCTATGGGTCAGTGGTGGAATATTTTGTCAGGGGACGGGGAGCAACGGGTCCGCACTTGGTCGAGTTACAGTTGAAGATGTTTGGACAGGTACATTGAGAGGACCATTTCAGAGGGAGAGGGGAAAAATGCAGGCAAATGGGACTAGCTCAGATGGTCGGCACCTTGGTCAGCATGGTTGACCTGGGCAGAAGGGCCTGCTGTTTCCGTGCTGTGTGACGCCGTGACTCGAAATCAGTAGATAGTTTCCACTGGAGTTACGCATTTATAGAACTTAACTCTTTAGGAATAGCACATTGTCGCCCCACGATATCAAACTAACAGCTTCATTGTTTAAAAATTGACAAGTATGAAACATAACATCATGTACAAATTATGAGATACTGTTTTCATTGCAAAAACTTTCGGCTTATTGTAACAGCGCTCAGGCTTGGCGTCATCTTGCTGTTGAAATCTTTTAGTTGATTTCCGGACCAAATAGCAATATTTCCTCTAATATACAATATCATTTATTGCAGCAGTAACAATATGTACAGTATTTATATATTAGCCTTAACGTATCAAGGTGGCAGGAGGGATATAAAACAGAACAACACTAAACTTTCCTAATATGAGGAAAGATTGGAAAGTCTGGGCTTGTATTCACTGGAACTTAGAAGGATGAGAGGGGATCTAATGGAAACGTATGAAATTATAAAAGGACTGAACAAGCTGGATGCAGGAAAAATTCTCCCAATGATGGGGGAGTCCAGACCTAGGGGCCACACAGTCCACAGAGCGTGACAGATTATTGCGACACCGCTACCAGCCTTGGAGGGCCTCAGGAAGGCCGTCAGCATCCATAAAGACTCCTCTCACCCTTGTAATGGACTGTTCGAACTACTCCCTTCCGGCAGACGTTACAAGGCCTTCTACGCCCGCACCACCAGACTCAGGAACAGCTTCATTCCCAGAGCTATAGCGGCTCTGAACCGGCCCTGCTGAGTGCCCCCCCCCCCCACCCCCATGGACTGTCTCCCCCGGCCTCGCACTTTAGTCTGTGTTGATTTTACTGGTCTAATGTTCGTTTTTACAAACCTTGTTCTCAGGGTATTTAAACCTACATTTTATTTGTCGATTAAGTTATGACATCGGATGGAAGTTGCAAACCAAATCTCGTTGCACTTATGTGTAATGACAATAAAAGATATTATTATTATTATTAAGAATAAAGGGAAGGCCATTTAAAACTGAGATGAGCACAAAAAAATTCACCCAGAGAGTTGTGAATTTGTGGAATTCTCTGCCACAGAGGGCAGTGGAGGCCAATTCACTGGATGAATTTAAAAGAGAGTTAGATAGCGCTCTGGGGGCTAGCGAAATCAAGGGATATGGGGAGAGGGCAGGCACGGGGCACTGATTGTGGATGATCAGCCATGGTCACAATGAATGGCGGTGCTGGCTAGAAGGGCCAAATGGCCTCCTTCTGCACCTATTTTCTACATTTCTAAACCCCAGTAGGAGATATTAGGACAAGGTGACCATTAGTGATCTGCTGAAAGAATAAACTTGGCAAGGGAATTCCCAGATCTGTTTGGACTTGGAAAATTTACCACAGAGAGTCAGTGGAAGAACAAGGAAAATGATGTACGATTACGGATAGGAAAGTTTTATCGGTATATGGGCCAAACGTGTAGGTGGGACTAGAGTAAACATAGCATAGAAAATAGGTGCAGGAGTAGGCCATTTGGCCCTTCGAGCCAGCACCGCCATTCAATGTGATCATGGCTGATCATCCAAAATCAGTACCCCTTTCCTGCTTTCCCCCCATATCCCTTGATTCCGTTATCCCTAAGATCTAACTATCTCTTGAATACATCCAATGAATTGGCCACCACTGCCTTATGTGGCAGAGAATTCCACAGATTCGCAACTCTCTGGGTGAAAAGGTTTTTCCTCATCTCAGTCCTAAATAGCCTACCCCTTATTCTTAAACTGTGGCCCCTGGTTCTGGACTCCCCCAACATCGGGAACATGTTTCCTGCCTCTAGCCTGTCCAATCCCTTGAGAATTTTACATGTATCTGGGGCACATTGGTCAGCATAGGCAAGTTGGGCCAAAGGGCCTGTTTCTGTCTGGTAGGTCTCTTTGACTCTAAGAATTCTCCTCATTGGACTCAAGACCTTCGGGCTGTCTTTGATCGGACTTTACTGGCTTTACCTTGCACTAAATGTTATTCCCTTATCCTGCATCTGGACACTGTGAATGGCTTGACTGTAATCATGGGTATCGTCTATCAGCTGACTGGTCAGCATGCAGCAAACGCTTTCCCACTGTACCTCGGGACATGTGACACTAAACTAAACTATAGAATTTAGAAGTGGAGAAGTTATAGATTCTTGGAGGTAACGCAGGTGATGGCGTGGAGAAACCCCATGGAGGGATTATAAAGATGACCAAGCAGGGTTATTTCCAGACTGGGAACTCCTGTAGTTGGGCTGCTCGGGCAATGAGTGAAGGTGGCGTGGATTAGAACTAAGGCAATAGAAACATAGAGATGACATTGGAGAAACGAAGAACGGCCGATGCTGGAATCCTGAGGCAAAAGCAAGCTGCTGGAGTAACTCGGCATGTCAGGCAGAAGAACATGGATAGGTGATGATTGGTGTCGGGATCCTTCTTCAGACAGAAGAAGGGTTCCGACCCGAAACGTCGCCTATCCGTGTTCTCCAGAGATGCCGCCTGACCCGCTGTGTTACTCCAGCACTTTGTGCCTCTTTTTTGGAAGAAATATTTGCTCATTCAGTATTGGATGTTGACAATAGAGGTGTATCAAGGGACTAGATCATTGTGAATGCTCAGCAGATGCGCACAAAATGCCGGTCAGTCTCTAGATGTGCAAAGCTGGTAGAGACATACCCCCAAAAGACTTGCAGTTGTAATTGCAGCGAAAGGTGGTTCTACAAAGTATTGACTCAGGGGGGCTGAATACTTTTGCACGCCACACTTTTCAGTTTTTTATTTGTAATAAAATTTGGAAACCATGTATCATTTTCCTTCCACTTCACAATTATGCGCCACTTTGTGTTGGTCTATCACAAAAAATCCAAATAAAATACATTTACGTTTGTGGTTGTAACGTGACAAAGTGTGGAAAAGTTCAAGGGGTATGAAAACTTTTGCAAGCCACTGTAACTCAGCAGGTCCGACAGCATCTGTGGAGAGCACGGATAGGTGATGTTTCACAGAGTGCTGGGGTAACTCAGTGGGTCCGGCAGCATCTCTGGAGAACATGGATAGGTGAAGTCATCTTTGGTGTGAACCTGCATCTGCAGTTCCTTCCTACATGTATCAATGCTCAGTCTTTTTTCTCAGGTTGGAGGAATGAAGAACTGGAGGGGACAGGTTGAACGTGAAAGGGGAAAGATCTAATAGGAAACTGAGGGGCCAATTTTTCACATGGGGTGGTGGGCATACAGAATGAGTTGCCAGAGGAGGAAGTTGAGGCAGGTATAGTAACAACATTTGGATAGGGTACATGGATAGGACATTTTTGGATGGATATGGTCCAACTGTGGGGAAAACGGAACATAGAAACATAGAAAATAGGTGCAGGAGGAGGCCATTCAGCCCTTCGAGCCAGCACCGCCATTCATTGTGATCATGGCTGATCGTCACCAATCAATAACCCGTGCCTGTCTTCTCCCCATATCCCTTGACTCCACTAGCCCCTAGAGCTCTATCTAACTCTCTCTTAAATCCATCCAGTGATTTGGCCTCCACTGCCCTCTGTGGCAGGGAATTCCATAAATTCACAACTCTCTGGGTGATTTTTTTTTCTCACCTCAGCCTTCCCTTTATTCTAAGACTGTGTGGCCCCTGGTTCTGGGCTCGCCCAACATTGGGAACATTTTTCCTGCATCTAGCTTGTCCAGTCCTTTTATAATTTTATATGTTTCTATAAGATCCCCCCCTCTTCCTTCTAAACTCCAGTGAATACAAGCCTAGTCTTTTCAATCTTTCCTCATACGACAGTCCCACCATCCCAGGGATCAATCTCGTGAACCTACGCTGCACTGCCTCAATCACAAGGATGTCCTTCCTCAAATTAGGAGACCAAAACTGTACAAAATACTCCAGATGTGGTCTCACCAGAGCCCTATACAACTGCAGAAGAACCTCTTTTTACTCCTATACTGAAATCCTCTTGTTGTGAAGGCCAACATTCCATTAGCTTTCATCTTGGTTACCATAGATTAGATGGGCCAAAGGGCCTTCTTCCGTCCTGTATGACTCAGCTTCTAAATTGGAGATGGAGGGTGAAATGTGGAAGGTGGTACAGACATAACACTGGAAGCTGTCTGGTTAAATCTGGACACTGACATATCTTCAGAGGGCACCACAACGAGTTTAAACTGTAATATTAAAAATATTGTAAATCGCCTTAGTTTTGCGCATATCTGTCAGGTACACGGTTTGCTTGTTATCCTCATCCATGTATACTTTGTATATTAATTATTGTTCCAGCATTTTCTTTTAACCATTGCACGATGATATAATAAATGTGATCAACTGTAATGTACATTAAAAATAATAGCTTGCATTCACGTAGTTCACACCAAAGAGATGTTTTCTTAGAGGGGCTCCCTCTTATTATCAGTAGCAACCTGAAAAACCTGTCATTATTTTGTCATTTGTGATATTTGCAGGTTCCAGTGTGATATATTTTTTTGATATTGTGATGCCTTCTGCTGTCGAAAGAATACATCCACCAATGGGAGAATCCCTGACTGGAGGTCGCAGCGTCTGAATTAAAGGACGTGCCTTTAGGAAGGAGATGAGGAGGAATATCTTTAGTCAGAGGGTGGTGAATCTGTGGAATTCTTTGCCACAGAAGGCCGTGGAGGCCACAAGTCTGTGGGTATTTTTAAGGCAGAGATAGATAGATTCTTGATTAGTACGGGTGTCAGGGGTCATGGGGAGAAGGCAGAAGAATGGGGTTAGGAGGGGGAGATAGAGTCATCAGAAACATCATAGGCCATTGAATGATCATGGATCATCCAACTCAGTCCCGACTGCCTGATCCCCTTAGGATAGATCAGTCATGATTGAATGATGGAGTCGACTTGAGGGGCCGAATGGCCTAATTCTGCTCCTATCACTTATGACCTTATATTTTTAGGATTAAAGTCCATCTGCAATTATTCATGTTACCAACTCATCGATTGCTGCCGTGGATGTCTATTCATCTTTTATCATCTGGGAATGGATTAATCACCCTCCTACATTCACATCCAGATTGTTAATGTATAGGCCCAACAGCAAGGATCACAGTGTTAAGGTCAATAGAGGCAAGAAGTGTTTATTTAAGACCTCGGGTGGCGCAGAGGTAGAGTTGCTGACTTGCAGCGACAGAGTTTCGCAGTTCAATCCTGTTAATGGGCCTGTCCCACTTAGGCGATTTTTTATAGGCAACTAGGCTGTCACCACATGGTCACCGGGGTGTCGCCTGTATGGTCGTGAGTCGTCCCCTCAGTCGCCCAAAGAGTCGTAGCGTTTTTCTGGTCGCCGTTGGATTTTGAAATGTTCAAAACTTTTCAGTGGCAGTCGGTGACAGTGGGCTTGACGCCAATGAGCGTAGCTTGACTTCTTCTGACGTAGGTGCTGTCGTAAGTCGTCGTAGTGACGTAGGTTGTCGCCGGTGACGTAGCTGACTTCGGTGAATTCCATTGGCGACTACCTACGTCAACTGGCGATAGGTACCGACGACTGTGTGAGGTTATCCACTTTGGTATCAAAAACAGGAAGGCAGATTACTATCTAAATGGCGTCAAGTTGGGAAAGGGGGAAGTACAACGGGACCTTGTTCATCAGTCTATGAAAGTAAGCATGCAGGGACAGCAGGCAGTGAAGAAAGCGAATGGCATGTTGGCCTTCATAACAAGAGGAGTTGAGTCTAGAAGCAAAGAGGTCCTTCTGCAGTTGTACAGAGCCCCAGTGAGACCACACCTGGAGTATTGTGTGCAGTTTTGGTCCCCTAAATTGAGGAAGGACATTCTTGCTATTGAGGGAGTGCAGCGTAGGTTTACAAGGTTAATTCCCGGGATGGCGGGACTGTCAGATGCTGAGAGAATGGAGTGGCTGGGCTTGTACACTCTGGAGTTTAGAAGGATGAGAAGGGATCTCATTGAAACATATAAGATTGTCAAGGGTTTTGAGATACTAGAGGCAGGAAACATGTTCCCGATGTTGGGGGAGTCTAGAACCAGGGGCCACAGTTTAAGAATAAGGGGTAAGCCATTTAGAACGGAGACGAGGAAACACTTTTTCCCACAGAGAGTTGTGAGTCTGTGGAATTCTCTGCCTCAGAGGGAGGTGGAGGCCGGTTCTCTGGATACTTTCAAGAGATAGCTAGATAGGGCTCTTAAAGATAGTGGAGTCAGGGGATATGGGGAGAAGGCAGGAATGGGGTACTGATTGGGGATCATGTTCACATTGAATGGCGGTGCTGGCTCGAAGGGACAAATAGCCTACTCCTGCACCTATTGTCTATTGTCTATTGTCTATTGTCTATTGACTGAATTGACTTACTTTGTTGTAGCTTGTCGCGGGTGGATGTAGGTCGTCGCAGGTGTGGACTCAGTGGGCCGAAGGGCCTGTTCCCGCGTTGTATCTCTAACCTAAACTAAACTAGACTAAGCATCTCTCCCGTTGTCTGTGTTCACCACTGTTATATTGCTGCATTCTAAACCAGTCTACAATAATGTTGGAAATACACATCTTTGGTGTTCAAGATTGACGTCACAGAGTCATACAGCACGGAAACAGGCCCTTCTGCCCTTCAGGCCCTATGCTGACCAAGATGCCCCGTGTAAGATGATCCCATTTGCCCACATCTTAACCACATCCCTCTAACCCTGTGCTTTGGAAACTGTATCCCAGTGTCTTTGGGGGAAAAATGCAGAGATGAAATTGAAGTGTGTGTCCGGTTACTGAATGATCTCTGCATGATGCCTTTTGTGGTACCATTTTTGGCTCCGTGTTGACTATGGATCACCCATAATACACTGGTGTTCATTGCTGCTTCAAGCTGCTCTCAATGGTGATTTAGCTTAGTTTAGAGGTACAGCATGGAAACAGGCCCTTCGGCCCACCATGTCCATGCTGACCAACGATCACCTGTTCACACAAGTTCTATCCTACACGCAAGGGGCAATTTACTAAAGCCAATTAAACTGCAGACCTGGAGAGAAGGAATGGGTGATGTTTCAGGTCGAGACCCTTCAGTCTGAAGAAGATTCTCGACCCGAAACGTCACCCATTTCTTCTCTCCAGAGATGCTGCCTGTCCCGCCCGCTGCGTTACTCCAGCATTTTGTGTGTATCTTCGGATTCAAGTTCAAATTTATTAGTCGCATGCACCATAAGGTGCGGTGAAATGTCATTTACAACGCAGCGTTACAATTTAAAAAGGACACAATACACGACACTGACATAAGGATAATTCAACACTGACATCCACCACAGCATTCTTCACTGTGGTGGGAGGAAATACCGTTCAGACAGTCCTCCTCCTCCCTCGTTCACCCGTGGTCCGGGCTCTGACCCTCCATAGTCGCCGCTACGAATGGCCCGATGTTCAAGGCCCTCTGGTCGGGATGGTCGGAATGCCACCATTCCGACCAGAGGGCTTGAACATCCGGAGCAGAGGGATTAAACCAGCATCTGCAGTTCCTTCCAACACAACCCACAGGCCTGCGACATGTTCATTGTGCAGTGAAACAAAAGCTACAATGACAGATAATTCCTGGCCACTGGAAGATTATTAACGCTGGGTTAGGTATCAAGTTTCACAATGGAAAATCAGCCTTCCCTTCTTCAGCTGTGAACGTGGAACGTGATGTTCCAGGGCGCTGACAAGCAACGTCCTCAGTTGGCCATTTTAACTCACGTGGCATCAATTTTAGACGGCGCGCGTACACAACGTCAGTTAAGAGATAAAACTGGAGTTGAACTTTCCGACTCTACACACGAAAACACTGGCGTTGGCTGTTATCATTGTAACAGAGCAGTCAATGTACGCAAGCTGCACATCAGGCCTGCGACCTTCATGAACTGCCTGCTACAGTTTCAGCGCATTAACAATTGATGACTTTATTTCCAAAAGATCACTCTCAAATATCCGGTACAGTAGCACAGCTGGTAGAGTTGCTGCCTCACAGCGCCAGGTTCAATCCTGACCTCTGGTGCTGTCTGTGTGGAGATTGCACGTTCTCCCCTGTGACTGCGTGGGCTTCACCCGGATGTTTAGTTTTAGTTTAAGGATCCAGCATGAAAACAGACCCTTCGGCCCACTAAGTTCACACCGACTGTTCAGAGATACAGCGCGGAAACAGGCCCTTCGCCCCACCGGGTCCGCACCGACCAGTTATCCCCACACGTTAACACTGTCCTACACACACTAGGGTCAATTTTTACATTTACACCAAGCCAATTCACCTACAAACCTGTACGTCTTTGGAGTGTGGGAGGAAACTGAAGATCTCGGAGAACTACGACAGCACCTACGTCAGGAGAAGTCAAGCTACGCTCATGTTGAAAAACATGTAGTCGCTTATTAAATCACCAAAGTGGGACAGGCCCATTAGCACTAAAGGAATCAAGGGATATGGGGAGAAGGCAGGAACGGGGTACTGATTGTGGATGATCAGCCATGATCACATTGAATGGCGGTGCTGGCTCGAAGGGGCGAATGGCCTACTCCTGCACCTATTGTCTATGTTTCTAATGCACCGGAAAAGTATCCCATTTGAATGTCTACTTATCTCAGTCTGACATTTTGTCAAATTGAAGTCTTTGATTTTAACATGCTATATTTATTTTATAACTTGTTTATTTCCTATGTCTCTTCCTTTCATTGGTAACATAAACCTAGACTCATTCTTCAATACATTTCTTATTTATGTCGTTGCCGTGTTTTTTAAAAAGTGCAATAACTTATATATTTTTTGTTTTCAGTTTAGTTTAGTTTTAGTTTGGAGATACAGCGTGGAAGTAGGCCCTTCAGCCCACCGGGTCCATGCCGGCCCTCGGTCACCCATTCACACTACATCTAGGTTATCCCACTTTCACATCCACTCTCTACACACAAGGGCCAATTTACAGGTGGCCAATCAACCTACAAACCTGCACGGCATGGACAAGACAGCTAATTCTACTAATCCCACAGCTCAATGTTCCCCTTGAGTTCCTATCTATTTTTTCCAAGGCTGTACCTGGAGATCGTGTTTGGTTTATCTCTAAACTAGTACTTTAGTTTAGTTCATTATTATTGTCACATGTACTGAGGTTTCTTCTCCGTGGATTGTCACCTTGTCGTGGTGGAGAAGCTTGTGTGGGCCTGAGATCCTGAGAGCGATGCCGTCTGGAGCTACGCTCCTGGTAGGGCCACCCATGGCGGTAAGGTCGATGGGGAGGTCTCTGACAAAGAGCAATCCAACCAAGACCTCGACGGTGGAACAGGCGGAGGACGATGGCTGACCTTAGTGGAGCGTCACAACGGCTGGGAAGGCGGGCGAAGGGTCTCCGGTCGTCTTGGACTCCATGCCACTGGAGCCTGACCCAGATCTGTCAAGGACCGTGGGGTGGCTGTCTGTGCACCAGTCTCCCCGCGTTAAACAAAGTCACGCACAGGCGTCCTCCAACCCTGGAGACACCCATGGTCAGCCATGACCGAAGGGGACCTGAGGCTGAGATACAGTGTATCTCAGTGTATAGTCCGGGAGAAGACAATAAATGACCACAAATGCCGCATCTAAGTCCCTTTTACCCGCATTTGATCCATATCCCTCAAAACCCATCACGCCATCCACAGTGTATAGACATCTTCAGACTGCAGCACTTTGTGAACCAGCATCTACAATTCCTTATCTTCTGTACTTTGGTTTTGAATAGTTTTTTGGCATAGAATGATACAGTGTGGAAACAGGCCCTTCAGCCCAACTTGCCCACACCGCTCAAAATGTCCCAGCTACACTAGTCCCGCCTGCCTGCGCTTGGTCCAAACCTGTCCTTCCAAGCCTGTCCTATCCACGTACCTGTCTAACTGTTTCTTAATTGTTGGGATAGTCCCAGCCTCAACCACCTCCTCTGGCAGCATGTTCCGTACACCCACCACCCTTTGTGTAAAAGTTCCACATCCAGTAGATGCACAAAATGAAGAAGATAGCATAGATTGAGACATAAAGTTGGAGTAACTCAGCGGGCCAGGCAGCATCTCTGGAGAGAGGGAATGGGTGACGTTTCGGGTCGAGACCCTTGACCCGAAACGTCACCCATTCCCTCTCTCCAGAGATGCTGCCTGCCCCGCTGAGTTACTCCAGCTTTTTGAGTCTATCTTCGGTTTAAACCAGCATCTACAGGACAGAGAAGATACCATATTTCTCTTTGTCCCTTTTCCCAGTAAAGCATCTTGTTCACGTGTAATGTCTCAGTCATCGAGGAACAGGACTTTGGTAGTTTGTGGTTGATTTCACCTGCAAAGACGGGCTTGAAGTGGCAGCATCTTGCTAGTCACAGAGTCTTACAGGATGGAAACAAGCCCTCCAGCCCAACCTGCCCACGCCGGCCAACATGTCCCACCTACACTAGCCCCATCTGCTTGCATTTGGCCCCATATCCCTCTAATCCTGTCCCATCCACGCACCTGTCTAAATGTTACCCTAGAACCTGCCTCAACTACCGCTTCCGACAGCTGGTTCCATACACGAATCACTCAGTGTAAAATAGTTACCCCTCAGACCTATAAGATCGCCTCTGCGCTCCAAGGAATAAAGTCCGAGCCTGCCCAACCTCACCCTATGGCTCCTCGATTCATGGCAACATCCTCGTAAGTCTTCTCTGCACCGTTTCCAGCTTGACAATATCTTGCCCATAACATGGTGACCAAAACCCCAGTTATTCATAACATTGTAATCATTTACTCTTCGTCACCAGGTTTGCACATCCTGTTTGCTTTTGTCCATTGAGAAATTAGAACAATATTTGCAGTGGTGACATGTCGGTTAATAATCAATAAATGTGGGATGGCTCCATCAGTGAGTGCCATGTTTTTGGGCCTACCTGTAATGGCACGGTGGCGCAGCGGGAACGTTGCTGCCTTACAGCGCCAGAGAACCAGGTTCAATCCTGACGACAGGTGTTAATAGACAATAGGTGCAGGAGGAGGCCATTCGGCCCTTCGAGCCAGCACCGCCATTCAATGTGATCGCGGCTGATCATCCCCAATCACTACCCTGTTCCTGCCGTCTCCCCATATTCCCCTGACCCCGCTATCTTTAAGAGCCCTATCTAGCTCTCTCTTGAAAGTATCCACCACCCTCTCAGGCAGAGAATTCCACAGACTCACCACTCTCTGTGAGATAAAGGTGTTGTCTGTATGGAGTTTGCACGTTCTCCCCATGACCTGCTTGGGTTTTCTCCGAGATCTCCAGTTTCCTCCCACACCCTCCAAAGAACATGCAGGTTTTTAGGCTAATTGGCTTAGTAAATGTTGTTATTTTCCCTAGCGTGTGTAGGATAGTGTGAGTGTGTGGGGATCACGTGTGGGCATGTATTTTGGTGGGCCGAAGGGCCTGTTTCTGCTCTTTATCTCTAAACTAAACTAGAAAAACTAATCAAGCTGAAGGTAGGTCTGAAGAAGGGTCTCGACCCGATACGTCGCCTATCTCCTTCGCTCCTTAGATGCTGCTGCACCCGCTGAGTTTCTCCAGCTTTTTGTGTAACCCAAGCTGAAGGTAGGTTCTGGCACTAACACACACCTCCAGATTCAGGGACAGTTTCTTCCCAGCTGTTATCTACTATCTACCTCGTTGGAGACCTTTGGACTAATTTTGATCGGACTATATTGGACTTTATCTTGCACCAGACGTCATTCAAATGATTCCTTTTATCACTTACCTGTACACTGTGGAGGGCTCGATTGTAATCATGTCTTGTCTTTCCGCCGACTGGTTAGCTGGCAACAATAGCTTTGACTGTACTTTGGTATATGTGACAATAAACTAAACTAAACTAGTGTAGATTTTATTCTTCAAAGAGAACAGCCTTCACATCATTTATCAGATTGCACCTCAAGCACACACACACAACACAAAGCCAGTTCTTTATAATTCTACTACAAATCAGAAAATCACCAGACTGGACAAACAATCACTGACCACAGAGAAACCACATAACCCAACTTTGTTTGAAAGGAATTTTATTTTTAACCAATTCACCATAGATAGGCCTGTTTAGAGGTTTAGGTTCAGAGGGATATGGGCCAAACGCAGGCGGGTGGGACTAGTGTCGATGGGGCCTGTTGGCCGGTGTGGGCAAGTTGGGCCGAAGGGCCTGTTTCAACACTGTATGACTCTATAGTACAAAGTGCTGGGGAAACCTAGTGGTTGCTGCATTGTTTGACATTGAGAGATATTTATCTGGGCAGAACACTTCATTCCCTCCCAACCAATGCCAGCGTGTCTCTGCATCCAACAGACAAAACATTTCTGCTGCACCAACTGTCTGCTTCTCAGAGGAGAAAGTCTCTCTCCACTCCCACGTACAACGTTCCAACCAGGTTAACCTTCAGTTCAATTACAGCAAGCACTTTATTGCAGCAAGCACCTTCTTGCTTTGTGTTGGGTCCAATTGCGGCCCCCACGTGCAGGCTCGTCATTCATAGAGTCACACGCAGCACAGAAACTGGCCTTTTGGCCCAACTAATATAACGGGTCCTTAAGGTCCAAGATGTGGCCCTTGTGACTAAGGGGATCAGAGGGTATGGAGAGAAGGCAGGTATGGGATACTGAGTTGGATGATCAGCCATGATCATATTGAATGGCGGTGCAGGCTCGAAGGGCCGAATGGCCTGCTCCTGCACCTAATTTCTATGTTTCTATGTTTCTATGTTTAAACACAGTACTCACTCATAGCTAACGTGGGGCGCAGCGGTAGAGTTGCTGCCTTAACCATATAACCATATAACCATATAAAAATTACAGCACGGAAACAGGCCCTCTCGGCCCTTCCAGTCCGTGCCGACCATTTGTTTTCCCCTAGTCCCATCTACCTGCACTCAGACCATACCCCTCCATTCCCTTCACGTCCATATACCTAACCACTTTACTTTTAAATGTTAAAATCGATCCTGCCTCCACCACTTCTGCTGGAAGCTGATTCCACACAGCCACCACCCTCTGAGTAAAGAAGTTCCCCCTCACGTTACCCCGAAACTTCTGTCCCTTAATTCTCATGTCATGCCCTCTTGTTTGAATCTTCATATAAAACCGCCTTGCAGCGGCAGAAACAGGTGTCAGATGTTATGGGGGGGAAGGCAGGAGAATTGGGTTGGGAAGGAGACATAGATCAGCCATGAATGTCAGAGTAGGCCTGATGGGCCAAATGGCTTAATTCTACTCCTGTCACTTATGACCCGAGTTCGATTCTGATTACAGGGGCTGTCTGAACACAGTTTGTAAATTCTCCCTGTGACCTTGTGGGTTTTCTCTGGGTGCTCTGGTTTCCTCCCACACTCCAAAGACGTGCAGGTTTGTGGGTTAATTGGCTTTGGTAAAATTGTAAATAGTCTCTAGTGTGGAGGATAGTGTTAGTGTGCGGGGATCGCTGGTCGGCACGGACTCGGTGGGCCGAAGGGCCTGTTTCCGTGCTGTATCTATAAACTAAACTAAACTAAATAAGAAACAATTCAAGTTCAATAAACTATGGAAAAAATATATATATATATATAGTGCAAAAAAATTCAGAAGTTAATGTTCGAAGTGCTGAAGGGCCTGATGGCTGCAGGGAAGAAGCTGCTCCTGAACCTGGACGTTGCAGTTTTCAGGCTCCTGTACCTTCTTCCCAAAGGCAGGGGTGAAGTGAGAGCGTGGCCAGGGGGATGTGTGTGTCTGATGAAGCCGGCTGAAGCAGCGACTCCCCCAGATCCCTTCGATGGAAAACCTTCAGTGAAAGTTTTTGTGAAGTCGAGAATGCTTTAGATTACAATCACGGGCTTTGTGGCACTTGTACGAGCAGATTTATGAGAGCACACCCAGAAATATGAAACCAAAACATGTCCCTGTGACATTCCTTTCCTCTTTGCAACGACCAGTTTCATCCATTGCCTTGAACTAAAGATTGTATGTTTCAGAGCAATTCAATGAATGCTAATATCCTGCAATATCCATTCACGCAGCTATTATCACTTGCATTTATACGGCAACACTAACAAAAGAGATTCCAAAGTGTTTCAGTGAAGTATATACCAAAGAAACAACTCCTGTAGCTGGCCTTTTCAAAGCTAAAGGGTTTGCACTGTGCCTGTTTTTTCCTGTTATCTTTAGTTTAGTTTCATTTGGAGATACAGCGCGGAAACAGGCCCTTCGGCCCACCCAGTCCGCACTAACCAGCGATCTCCGCACACTTACACTCTCCTACACACACACACACTCCGGACAATTTTATATCTCTACCCAAGCTTGTGAACCTACAAACCTGTGCCTCGTTGGAGTGTGGGACGACACCGAAGATGTTGGAGAAAACCTGATGAAGGGTCTCGACCCCAGACCGTCACCCCGTTCCTTCTCTCCAGAGATGCTGCCCGTCCCGCTGAGTTACTCCAGCATTTTTGTGTCTATCTCTGGAGAAAACCCACGCAGGTCACGGGGAGAGCGTACAAACTCCGTGCGGCCTAGCAGCCGCAGTCGGGACGGAGCCCGTGTTCTCTGGCGCTGTCAGGCGGCAACTCTGCCGCTGCGCCACCGTGCAGCCATTAGTACTCATCGATAACGAAAAAACGTTACAAAGGACAGTCCAGCACAGCGGCAGGCCCTTCTGCCCACACTGCCCGTGCCGAACAGGATGCCAAGTTAAACTAATCTCCTCTGCCTGCACGCGACCATTATAAAGGATAATTATTTAATAAGCTATTACATTGAATAATTTTTATGTCAATTTGTGCTTGACTTGTTTCAGTTGAAACACGTGGTATTGTTTATAGTAAATATTATAAACTGTACAACTCCTCCCCCTTCTGTCGTGGGGTAGACTGACTCCCCTCCCCACCCTCCTCCACCCCCTCCCCAATCTTTGCACATCCCCACTCCTTTCCACTCGTCACTTTGATTTCATGTTTCGTGTATCTTGTGTTTTTTTTATGAATCAATTTCCCTCCCGGGATAAATAAGGTTCTGTCGTATCGTGCCGTGACCCGGAGATGCAACTTAATGAGATGAATTTTCAGTGCGTTAGGGCAAGTGTTTTGATCATTTGCCAGCAAGCTTGCATACGAGGCAGCTGGATTGACAGAAACATCCGCTCTATCCTCCAGCACTCGCTGCTCTTTTAGGTTTGTTTGAAGTAGTGTAGGCCTTCAAAGTAGGGATTAATTGTGCTTCTGGTGTAAGTACATCCCGTACTGTAACAACATTTCATCTCAGATCTATTGCTGGTCTTAACTCTTGTATGCTTTGTCACGAGGGATTCATTGGTTCAATGTCCTGGTTCATGAGTTCAATGAATGCAAGCCGGGTTTCTGACAGTTCTTGACTTTACATTAAAAATAGGTGCAGGAGGAGGCCATTCGGCCCTTCGAGCCAGCACCGCCATTCATTGTGATCATGGCTGATCGTCCCCAATCAATAACCCAATCAATAACCCGTTTACATAGAACAGTACAGCACAGAAGCAGGCCCTTCAGCCCACAATATCTGTGCTACAAATTATGCCAAGACCAACTCATATCGGCCTGTACATAATCCATAATCCCTCCATATCCACGTGCCTATCCAAAGGTCTCTTCAACACCACTATCGTATCTTCCTCCACCACCCACCCCGGACCGTGTGTTCCAGGCACCCATTGCCATCTGTGTAAAAAACCTGCCCCGCACATCTCATTTAAACTTTGCCCCTCTCACATTAAGCCTATGCCCTCTAGTCTTTGATATTTCCATCCTGGTGAAAAGGTTCTGACTGCCCTCCCAATCTACGCCTATCATCATTTTATGTGTTTCTAGCAGGTCTCCCTTCAACTTCGAGTGCCTCAGAGAGGACATGGATTTAGCTCAGGATAGACACAAAAAGCTGGAGTAACTCAGCAGGACGGGCAGCATCTCTGGAGAGAAGGAATGGTTGACCTTTCGAGTCGAGACCCTTCTTCAGACTAGTCAGGTAAAAGGGAAACGAGAGATATAGACGATGATGTGGAGAGATAAAGAACAATGAATTAAATATATGCAAAAAAGTAACGATGATAAAGAAAACAGGCCATTGTTAGCTGTTTGTTGGGTGAGAACAAGAAGCTGGTGCGACTTGGGTGGGGTTGGGGAGGGACTGGAGAGAGAGGGAATGCCTGAAGTGAGAGAAATCGATATTCACACCACTGGGCTGTAAGCTGCCAAAGAGAAATATAAGATGCTGTTCCTCCAATTTGTGTTTAGCCTCACTCTGACAATGGAGGAGACCCAGGACAGAAAGGTCAGTGTGGGAATGGGAAGGAGAATTAAAGTCTTTAGCAACCGGGAGATCAGGTTGGTCCAGGCAGACTGAGCTGCTTTAGCTAATACCCGCTAATCCAATCATCATTCTGGCAAACCTCCCCTGTTCATGTAAATAACTGTCGCAGCTAGATGGAGCAGAGGTGGAAAGAGCAGATGGGATTACACTGGGCGAGGGCAACCCTCGAAGAAACTACATATCGCCTTCAGGCAAGAACAGACTTTTTAGTGACCTGGAAGCTGCAAGATGGTTCCGTACAGTGGCAACTCTGCGTGCTGTTCCAGAAGAGGATCTATTAGCCGGGTCCGCACTGACCAGCGATCCCCGCGCACTAATGAGGCCTGTCCCACTTAGGCTATTTTTAGGCGACTGTCATAGCTGAAAAACTGGCGACTGGACCCCCATCCTTCGACATAAAATTTGAATCATTACTTTAACAACAAAAAACCCAAAGTCAGCACCGGCGACAACCTACGTCACCTGGCGACAGTTACGACAGCACCGACGCCCGGAGAAGTCAAGCTACGCTCACTGGCGTCAAGCCCACTGTCGCCGACTGTCTCCGAAAATGTTTCAGCATGTTGAAAATCCAGCGGCGACCAGAAAGACGCTGCGACTCTTTGGGCGACTGAGGAGACGACTCACGACCATACAGGCGACACCCTGGCGACCATGTGGCGACAGCCTAGTCCCTGTAGTCGCCTAAAAAAATCACCTAAGTGGGACAGACGCTTAACTTTATCCTACACACACACCGGGGATATCTTCTATATCTATATAAAAATAAAAAAAATATATAGTACAATTACGATACAATTGTTAATATAAATAATATTAATAATGTATGACTATAACAAACAAAATGCTTTTTATTATGTATTTATTTCTAATAAATAAAAAAATTAAAAAACTAAAACATTTAAATTTATACCAAGCAGATTAACCTACAAACCCGTACGTCTTTGGAGTGCGGGACGGAACGGAAGATCTCGGAGAAAACTTACCGCAGGGAGAATGTTCAAACTCCGTACAGATAGCACCCGTGGTCAGGATCGAACCCTGGTCTCTACGCTGTAAGGCAGCAACTCTACTGCTGCGGTGTGGTACGATTTGGCTGGATAACATGCAGAACACGTTTTTCACTGTATCTCTGTACACGTGGCAATGAACAACCCAAACCAATGAATGAGTCCATCACTTCTTAGTTAGTTAGTTTAGTTTATTGTCACGTGTACCGGGGTACAGTGAAAAGCTTCTGTTGCGCACTAACCAGTCAGCGGAAAGACAATACATGACTACAATCGAGCCATTCACAGTGTACCTGTGTAGTTTACAGATACAGAATGGAAACAGGCCCTTCGGCCCACCAAGTCCACACCGACCATCGATCACCCGTACACTAGTTCTGTGTTATCCCACTTTTGCATCTTACACACTACGGTGCAATTTACAGAAGTCAATTAACGTGTAAACCTGAAACCAGCGCACTTGTAGAATCCCACAAGGTCACGGGGAGAACGTTCAAACTCCGCATAGACAGCACCCGAGGTCAGGATCGAACCCGGTTCACTGGCGCAGTGAGGCAGCAGCCCAATGGATTGGAGTGCGGAAGAATTTGCTTATAAATATGTAGGAACTGCAGGTGCTGGTTTAAACCGAAGATAGACACAAAAAGCTGGAGTAACTCAGTGGGACAGGCAGCATCTCTGGAGAGAAAGGAATGGGTGACATTTCGGGTCAAGACCCTTCTGGTTCTCAACCAGAAACATCACCCATTCCTTCTCTCCCAGAGATGCTGCCTTTTCCGTTGAGTTACTAGCTTTTTGTGTCTATCTTCACTTAGATTTCTTGACCTTACCCTTTTACAGGAAGATAAAAACTTGATTCTCAGTTCCCCTCTGTTTCTCTGTCAATCTGTTGCTTTTAAGTTCATATGTGAAAGGAACAGAATTAGACCATTCGGCCCATCAAATCTACTCTGCCATTCAAACATGTCTGATCTATCTCTCCCTCCTAACCCCATTCTCCTGCCTTCTCTCCATAACCTCTGACACCCGTACCAATCGAGAATCTATCTATCTCTGCCTTAAAAATATCCTTGGATTTGGCCTCCACAGCCCTCTGTGGCAAAGAATTCCACAGATTCACCACCCTCTGACTAAAGGCCTTCCTCCTCATCTCCTTCCTAAAGGAACGTCCTTTAATTCTGAGGCTATGGCCTCTGATCCTAGACTCTCCCGCTAGCCCCACGCTGTTTCTGAAGCAATGAATGAATATCTTTTATTTAGATCAAAATTATTAGCTAAATAATCTACAAAATTGCAAATGGCCAGTTTGCACTCAAAATGATAACATTCAAATCCATTCACACAAAGATGCGAGAAGGTGTATAATTAACACTATAAACATGAATAGAGCTTTACAGCATGGGAACAGGCCCTTCAGCCCACCTTGTACATGCCAACCATGTTTGGAGACTGGGCTTGTCCCATTTGCCTGCATTTGGCCCTATAAAACAGCCATTGATTTTAGCTAACGTGCGATATCTCACATACGTTCTTAAGCTACACATACCAATGACATGTGAATAAAACCTTTGAAATGTTTATATTTGTTTTATTTATTTTCAAATGGTTATTAGCAGCAGGGGAACAGAGTGTAACAACGTTTGATGTCTACACAATTCCGGAGGACTTCGCAGAAACATTAGCAAGAGAATCTCATGTCAAGCCATGAGAACCAAACGTCTGGTCCAAGGGTAAGTTTTGAAGGAGCGTCTTAAGGGTCGAGAGAGAAATGGGGAGGCAGAGGTTCAGGGAGAGAGTTCAGAAACCGAGGGTTTGATAGCCAAGGCACATCTAACTGCCTTTGGTAGAAAAATAACATTTGCCCGTAATCAGAAAGCTGAAAGCAGTGGGTTATAGGCCGGGAAAAGATTGCAGAATAGGATGGGGTGAGAAATAAAAATGAAAATTTTAAAATCAAATGGTTCTGTACGACTATCCACACACTTCCAAAGGATTATCATAATATTTTAATATTATAATATTTTAATATTATAATATTATAATATAATAAGAATGATCACATTACTTTTGAGAGAGAGTCACAGTCCAAGGTTTTACATGTACATTTTTTTGACCCCACAAACTGAATTTAATTTAATTGTTCATGTGTATAGCAATGAAGGGTGAGAAGTTGTCAAAATATTCATGAGGGTACAAAACCTCGAAGTGGTCCAAATTCTAACATCAGATTATCTCCGTGTCTCGTCCCTCTCCCCCCGACTCTCGGTCCAAAGAAGGGTCTCGACCCGAAACGTCAACCATTCCTTCTCTCCACAGATGAGTCCCACCGCAAATTGGAGGAGGAGCGCCTGATATTTCGCTTGGGTAGTTTACACCCCAGCGGTATGAACATTGAGTTCTCCGATTTCAGGTAGTCCCTGCTTTCTCCCTCCTTCCCCCCCCCTTCCCAGCTCTCCCTCAGCCCACTGTCTCCGCCTCTTCCTTTCTTCCTCCCGCCACCACCCCCCCCCCACCCCCTCACCTCCACATAACTGTCTGCTCCACCAAAGTAAAATTAAAATCGGACTTAATTCCCTCAGAAAGATTCAATGACTGCAAGTAGGCAGGCTGTACGATTAACCTTAGCACTGAAGTCTCAGAGCACCATGCCATATTAGTGTGGGCACAAACAGATTTGACAGTGGGGAAACGTCCATTACTGTTCTACTGAATGCTTGCTTTCATTTTTAAATAAACTTTACAAAGGTGGTAGACCATAACAGGAACCTCCCCATGCTTTTTTTTTCCCCCTCAAGAAACCCACATGCAGAACTCTCTCTGAGGTCCTACTGAGGCTAATGAGGGATCTAGGAGCAATTCCCACATCATCCAGAGAAGAAAGATATAAATACCCTCATGAATGCCGCCAGTTTAATAAGAAGTGGTCTTGGAACACAACAGCTCCCTTGATCTCGCAAGAATTTCCATCCTAAAATATCCTATCATTGGAACTTCCCCTTGACCTTGAAGACCATAGAAATACATAATGTTATTATTGTTCAGCGAGATTGCAGATGTAACCATAGAACAGCATTTGTGATTAAAAATAGCTTAGGAAGGAACCGCAGATGCCGGTTTACCCCGAAGATAAGACACAAAATGCTGGAGTAACTCAGCGGGACAGGCAGCATCTCTGGAGAGAAGGAATGGGTGATGTTTCGGGTGGAGACCCTTCTTCATCTAAAGAAGGGTCTCGACCCGAAACGTTGCCCTGTTCCTCCTCTCCAGAGATGCTGCCCGACCCGCTGAGTTGCTCCAGCATTTTGTGTCTATTACGAATAGCTTAATGTACCAGATTACATTTTGATCTCCAGTGTTCATCCAAGGAGAACATTATGACCCAACATTGGGAGCGTCGCATATCTGATCCAGCCATGATCACATTGAATGGCGGTGCTGGCTCGAAGGGCCGAATGGCCTACACCTGCACGTATTGTCTATGGTCTATTGATGCACTGTGTTGGTGTTAACGTTGGAGAGCGCTCTTCAGAAGAATACTTCAGTCACCGGTCGGCGCTTCACAACCACCTCCTCTCTCTCCTCCTCTGGGTCTTCGTGGAGTGAAGCGAAGTTTGGCCGCGCTTTGGCCCTCTTCTTGTGAATGTGCGCGGTGGGAGCGGTGAAGAACTTGCTGAGGTTGGCCGGCTTCTTCAGCGACTTGGCGAGGTCGGGGAAGAGCGCATCTTCGGCCAGGGCGCCCAGGAGGCCGTTGCCTCCGCTCAGGACGGAAGAGGCCACCCTCGACCCTCGTTTCTGAGGGACGGACTCGCTGGCGTTGGCCTCGGGGTCCCCCAGCAATCGCCTGACGGCGGGGGAGCTCTCCTTGGCCAGGTAGTGATGGGGCCTCTTGCCGCTGTAGTCTCTGAGAGTTGTCTTTGCCCCATACCTGCCCACCAACACGACCATGACATTGTCCCGGCTGTGGATGGCCGCAATGTGCAAGGGGGTGTAACCGCCGTGGGATTTGCAGTTGACGTCCACCTTGACCCCGTTTCGCTCCGTGCTGTCGATAATCCAACACATCATGTCGCTGTTGCCGAATTTCGCTGCCCAGTGCACGGCGGTGAAGCCCGACATGAAGTCCTTCTTCTCGGCCAAGCAGTGGTCCTTCAGCAGCAGGCCGGTCACCTGCGTCCAGAGGCCCAGGGAGGTCTTCACGATCCACTCATGCTCCACTGGATCCAGGGGGACTTGGTCGGAGAATCGGGCATCTTCAGGGAGCTTCAACACCCTGGAAGCTCTCTTGAGATAAGGTGAACTGCCCTCGCCCTCCGCTGTTTGGCTTCTCTTTGTTTTAGTGCCAGCTTGGTTCCCCGAACCTACCAGGCTGGTATTTTTGCTCTGGGTGTCCGGTGTTTCTCTCTTCTGCTCAGTGTGAGGACCGGATAATTTTTGGGAGTCTGGAGGGAGGCGAAGAGGGTACGTGTAGGGTTTGGCCTTCTGCGTGGATGTGGCCTTCGGACCTTCCAGACCAGGGTCAACGTTGCCTTTGGCTTCAGTCTTCGGGTCGGAATGGGCATGGGAAGCCTTGGCTTTCTCTGGGGGAGGAGGAAGAGGGGTGTCCAACTGCTCGGGTTGGGGGGCCGGGTCGGGAGAGGGCAGGCCTTCGCACACCTTCTCGGAGGCGGAGGCAGGATCCCGGTCTCCCGAGGGGGGCAGGTTCTCGGAGGAGGTGGCGGGTCGCTGCCCCACCACGTCGCCCTCGTTGGCCGGGACCCCCTCCTCCTCCTGCTCCGGCCGCCGCTCCGCCGGGCTCCCCCCGCCTGCAGAAGGTGGGTCGGCGGGCGGGGGACGGGCCGAACTGCCACCCCACGATGGCCCCTCGCCCGGGGCCAGTGCGGACGGAGCCGAGTTGCGCCGAGCCCCGGGCTCCTGCAGACCCTCCACCAAGTCCCCGAGGCTCTCTCCTTTGCCCAGGGACATCTCCTCCCCTGGCCCGCCGCCGCCAGCCAGGAGGTGGTGCATCCTCCTCTTGAGGACCACATACTTCACCCCTTCTTCCTCCCGCACCACGGCCACCTTGTTGATGAGGCTTTTGAAGAGCTCACGGGCTTCCTTCTTCAGCTGCGGGTCGCTCTGGCACAGCTGCTTCCTGAAGTGGAACAGCAGCTTGGAGTTCTCCACCTTGCCCGCGGAGCCCACCAAGAACTTGGTCACCACCTCCTGGCACAGAGCCGGCTCCATCGCCCCCCTCCCTCCTCTCCTCCTCTCCTCCTCTCTCTCACCTGGGCTCCGGCGAGCGGAATGAAGGTCTATTGCCCCAGGTGATTCACTCCCTCCCCTCGCCCCTGGCTCCAACTCCTCCCTCTCTCTACCTGCTGTTTCCGGAGTGCGACCTGGTTCAGCAGTCGGGACTACGTGTAAAGCCAGAGTGGATTCACATTCAGACGCTGGGATATGTAGTTCCAGCAACCACACACACACACACACACACTGTTTCATTTTTTTTTTGCAAGACACAAATGGCTACATCTTTTTCCTTTGGAACAATTTTTTTTCTCCCTTTTTTGTTTACTATTAACAGTTTTGGAATTAAAAGACAAAGTGTCATAAAGTCATAGAGTGATCCAGTGTGGAAACAGGCCCTTTGGCCCAACCTGCCAACAATGCCCCAGCTACACTAGCCCCACCTCACCTGCCTGCGTTTGGGGCTTGTCCCTCCAAACCTGTCCTGTCCGTGTACCTGTCTAACTGTTTAGTAAACATTGGGATAGTCCCAGCCTCAACTACCTCCTCTGGCGGCTTGTTCCATACACCCACCACCCTTTGTGTGAAAAAGTTAGCCCTCAGATTCCTATTTTCCCCTTCACCTTCAACCTATGTCCGCTGGTCCTCGATTCCCCTGCTCTGGGCAAGAGACTGCGCATCTACGCGATCTATTCCTCTCATGATTTTGTACACCTCTATAAGATCAGCCCTCATCCTCCTGCGCTCCATGGAATAGAGACCCAGCCTACTCAACCTCTCCCTATAGCTCACACCCTCCAGTCCCGGCAACATCCTCGTAAATCTTCCCTGAACCCTTTCAAGCTTGACAATATCTTTCCCATAACATGGTGCCCAGAACTGAACACAATACTCTAAATGCGGTCTCATAAACGTCATATACAACTGCAACGTGACCTCCCTACTTCTATACTCAAAGTGCTTGAGTAAGTCAGCGGGTCATGCAGTTTCTCTGGAGAGACGGAATGGGTGGCTTTTCGGGTCCAGACCCATCTTCAAACCATGTTTGAAGAATCAGTCTGAAGAAGGGGTTTGGCCCGAAACGTCGCCTATTTCCTTCGCTCCATAGATGCTGCCTCACCCGCTGAGTTTCTCCAGCATTTTTGTCTACCTTCGATTTTCCAGCATCTGCAGTTCCTTCTTAAACATTCAGACCATGTTCTCCCGTTTATTGTGAACAGTCTTGGAATTAAAACACAAAGTGCTGGAATAACTCAGCAGGTCAGGCAACATCTCTGGAACCTGCAGAAAGGTCACCTATCCATGTTCTCCGGAGATGCTGCCTGGCTCGCTGATTTACTCCAGTACTTTGTCTTTTTTTTGTTCTAAACCAGCAACTGCAGTTCCTGTTTCTAGGGTCTGTCGAGGGGAGTGGACAGATGACGTTTCGGGTCGGGATCCGATTAGATTTGATTAGTTCGGTTCATTGCCCCGACCAGGGGTGAACAGGGAGGAGGACTGACTGAACTTTGTGCCTTCCCCTACAGTGAAGAATGCTGTGGTGGATGTTTGTGTTTAATCTTATTGTGTATTGTGTGTTCTTTTTTTAAGTGTATCGCTGCTGGCAAATTTGTTTCACTGCCCCTTCGGGTGCATGTGACGAATAAAATTGACTATGACTTTGACTTTGGGTATCACGGGTTATGGGGAGAGGCAGGAGAATGGGGTTGAGAGGGAGAGGAGAGAGGAGCTAATTTTCTCCCATGCGGATCCCTTTCAGAATGGCAGGCAGTGACTAGTGGGGTGCCGCAAGGCTCGGTGCTGGGACCGCAGCTATTTACAATATACATCAATGATTTGGATGAATGGATTCAAAGTAACATTAGCAAATTTGCAGATGACACAAAGCTGGGTGGCAGTGTGAACTGTGAGGAGGATGCTATGAGAATGCAGGGTGACTTGGACAGGTTGGGGGAGCGGGCAGATGCATGGCAGATGAAGTTTAATGCGGATAAATGTGAGGTTATGGTTGCAAAAACAGGAAGGCAGATTACTATCTAAATGACGTCACGTTGGGAAAAGGGGAAGTAGAACGGGATCTGGGTGTCCTAGTACATCAGTCAGGAACGGGGTACTGATTGGGGATGATCAGCCATGATCACATTAAATGGCGGTGCTGGTTTGAAGGGCCGAATGGCCTACTCCTGCACCTATTGTCTATTGTCTGTTGTCTATTGCCTCTTGGGCAGTGTCTTCCCAGCTGTTATCAGGCAACTGAACCATCTTACGAACAACTAGAGAACGGTCCTAATCTACCATCTACCTCGTTGGAGACCCTCAGACTATCTTTAATCGGACTCAACTGAACTTTACCTTGCACTAAATGTTATTCCCTTTATCATGTATTGTGTATTGTGTGTTCGTTTTTTAAGTGTATCGCTGCTGGCAAATTCGTTTCACTGCCCCTTCGGATGTACGTGACGAATAAAATTGACGTTGACTTTGACTTTGGGTATCACAGGTTATGGGGAGAGGCAGGAGAATGGGGTTGAGAGGGAGAGGAGAAAGGAGCTGTACACTGAGGATAGCTCGATTGTAATCATGTATTGCCGTTCTGCTGACTGGTTGGCACGCAACAAAAGCTTTTCACTGTACCTCGGTATACGTGACAATAAACTCAACTAAATGCACTAGTCACCCAATGTAAAAGATATTGATTGATCGATTAGTTTAGTTTATTTTAGTTTATTTTATTTATTTCATTGTCCTATCTGGGACACATGACAATAAACTCTCTTGAACTAGAGCGGAAACAGGCCCTTCAGCCCACCGGGTCCGCACCGACCAGCGATCCCCGCACATTAACACTACCCTACACACACTGGGGACAATTTACACTGTACCAGGCCAATTAACCTGCAACCTCTGTGTGCCTTCGGAGTGTGGGAGGAAACCGAAGATCTCAGGGAAAGCCCACGCGGTCACCGGGAGAAGGTACAAACTCCGTACGGATAGCACCCGTGGTCAGGATCGATCCCGGGTCTCCGGCGCTGTAAGGCAGCAACTCTGCCACTGCGCCACCGTGCCGCCCTCAATTGATAGATTGATCGATGATCGATCATTATCAAGTGACGTGTCGCAGTGAAAGTCTCTGTTTTGCACACCAGATGCAAAGTATGCAAAGAGTCACCACCTAAAGGGCACTGCCAACGTTCCAAAGCGTTCAATGTGCTTTGTTCTCAATGGGGCCCCCAAGCTGGGCCCCCCCTTTGTTCTCGAACCACCATTGTTCTTTCATCATTTTAGCAAATAGTTCGTACAAGAATACCAGAAACATTATTGCCTCCAAGTGTCAATTTCTACAAGTGTTGCACATCACACCACGCAAACTGATATCATCAAAAATATTACAATTATCATGCAGGATATTACGTTTTTAGAGTTTGCTTGTTGTGTCACTTTGCTGTTGGTTTGACTTGCTGGAATGACATTTAAAATAAAGTTCATTTTTTTCTCATGCAGCTTGTCCAAGGTCAGTAGTGATAAGTAACTGGTTATTCTTTAACAACCCGTTATGCTTTAGCTGAACTGCAAGATCTAGAGGCCGCAGCGCACTGTAGCTGTGTGAGAAATTAAACTAGCAAATTTGCAGATGACACAAAGCTGGGTGGCAGTGTGAACTGTGAGGTGAATGCTTTGAGAATGCAGGGTGAATTGCACAAGTTGGGGGAGTGGGCAGATGCATGGCAGATGAAGTTTAATGCGGATAAATGTGAGCTTTATCCACTTTGGTAGCAAAAACAGGAAGGCAGATTACTATCTAAATGGCGTCAAGTTGGGAAAAGGGGAAGTACAACGGAATCTGGGGGTCCTTGTTCATCAGTCTATGAAAGTAAGCATGCAGGTACAGCAGGCAGTAAAGAAAGCGAATGGCATGTTGGCCTTTAAACAAGAGGAATCGAATATAGGAGCAAAGAGATCCTTCTGCAGTTGTACAGAGCCCTAGTGAGACCACACCTGGAGTATTGTGTGCAGTTTTAGAAACATAGAAACATAGAAAATACGTGGAGGAGGAGGCCATTCGGCCCTTCGAGCCAGCACTGCCATTCAATATGATCATGGCTGATCGTCCGCTATCAATAACCCGTGCCTGCCTTCTCCCCATATCCCTTGACTCCACTAGCCCCTAGAGCTCTATCCAACTCTCTCTTAAATCCATCCAGTGATTTGGCCTCCACTGCCCTCTGTGGCAGGGAATTCCATAAATTCACAGCTCTCTGGGTAAAAGTTTTTTCTCAGCTCAGTCTTAAATGACCTCCCCTTTATTCTAAGACTGTGGCCCCTGGTTCTGGACTCACCCAACATTGGGAACATTTTTCCTGCATCTAGCTTGTCCAGTCCTTTTATAATTTTATATGCTTCTATAAGATCCCCCTCATCCTTCTAAACTCCAGTGAATACAAGTCTAGACTTTTCAATCTTTCCTCATATGACAGTCCCGCCATCTCAGGGGTCAATCTCGTGAACCTACGCTGCACTGCCTCAATCACAAGGATGTCCTTCCTCAAATTAGGAGACCAAAACTGTACACAATACTCCAGATGTGGTCTCACCAGAGCCCTATACAACTGCAGAAGAACCTCTTTACTCCTGTACTGAAATCCTCTTGTTATGAAGGCCAACATTCCATTAGCTTTCTTCACTGCCTGCTGTACCTGCACGCCAACTTTCAGTGACTGGTGTACAAGGACACCCAGGTCTCGCTGAACCTCCCCCTTACCTAACCTAACCCCATTGAGATAATAATCTGCCCCCTTGTTTTTGCCGCCAAAATGGATAACCTCACATTTATCTATATTATATTGCATCTGCCACGCATCTGCCCACTCACTCAACCTGTCCAGGTCCCCCTGCAATCTCCTAACATCTTCTTCACTGTTCACACTGCCACCCAGCTTTGTGTCATCCTCAAACTTGCTAGTGTTGCTCCTAATGCCCTCTTCCAAATCATTTATATATATGGTAAACAATTGCGGCCCCAGCACCGAGCCTTGCGGCACTCCACTCGCCACTGCCTGCCATTCTGAAAAGGACCCGTTCACTCCTACTCTTTGCTTCCGGTCTGCCAACCAATTTTCCATCCATGTCAACACCCTACCCCCAATACCATGTGCTCTAATTTTAGTCACCAGTCTCCCGTGCGGGACCTTATCAAAGGCTTTCTGAAAGTCTAGATACACTACATCCACTGGCTCCCCTTCATCCATTTTACTTGTCACATCCTCAAAAAATTCCAGAAGATTAGTCAAGCATGATTTCCCTTTCATAAATCCATGTTGACTTGGACTAATCCTTTTACTGCTATCCAAATGCTCCATTATTACCTCTTTAATAATTGACTCCAGCATCTTTCCCACCACCGAAGTCAGGCTAACTGGTCTGCAATTCCCCATTTTCTCTCTCACTCCTTTCTTGAAAAGTGGGATAACATTAGCTATCCTCCAATCCACAGGAACTGATCCTGAATCTATTGAACATTGGAAAATGATCACCAATGCGTCCACTATTTCTAGAGCCACCTCCCTGTGGACCCTGGGATGCAGACCATCAGGCCCAGGGGATTTATCATCCTTCAGTCCAATTAGCCTACCCAATACTATTTCTCGCCTAATGAAAATTTATTTCAGTTCCTCTACCCCCTTAGATCCTCTGTCCTCCAGTACATCTGGGAGATTGTTTGTGTCTTCCTTAGTGAAGACAGACCCGAAGTACCTATTCAACTCTTCTGCCATTTCCTTGTTGCCCATAATTATTTCACCCATGTTTGCCTTCATGGGACCCACATTTGACTTTGCTACTCTTTTTCCTTTAACATATCTAAATAAGCTTTTACTGTCCTTCTTTATATTCCCCTCGTACTTCATCTTTTCAGCCCGTATTGCCCGTTTTGTTTCCTTCTGTTGTCCTATGAGTTTCCCAATCCTCCGGCTTCTGGCTACTCTTTGCTGTGTTATACATCTAGCTTTGGTCCCCTAATTTGAGGAAGAACATTCTTGCTATTGGGGGCAGCGTAGGTTTACAAGGTTAATTCCCGGGATGGCAGGACTGTCATATGCTGAGAAAATGGAGCAGCTGGGCTTGTACACTCTGAAGTTTAGAAGGATGAGAGGGAATCTCATTGAAACATATAAGATTGTTAAGGGTTTGCACACGCTAGAGGCAGGAAACATGTTCCCGATGTTGGGGGAATCCAGAACCAGGGGCCACAGTTTAAGAATAAGGAGTAAGCCATTTAGAACGGAGACGAGGAAACACTTTTTCTTACAGAGTGGTGAGCCTGTGGAATTCTCTGCCTCAGAGGGCGGTGGAGGCCGGTTCTCTGGATACTTTCAAGAGAGAGCTAGATAGGGCTCTTAAAATAGCGGAGTCCGGGGATATGGGGAGAAGGCAGGAACGGGGTACTGATTGGGGATGGTCAGCCATGATCACATTGAATGGCGGTGCTGGCTCGAAGAACCGAATGGCCTACTCCTGCACCTATTGTCTATTGTCTATTGTCTAAACGACCACTAACAACAGAAGGGAACTTGGGAATGTTTAATTTTGAGCAAATAAACATCCTCTTTCAAAAACTAAAGACAAAAGTGCTAGAGGAACTCAGCGGGTCAGGCAGCATCTGTGGAGGGAATGGACAGGTGATGTTTCGGGTCGGGACCCTTCTTCACTCTATCATCACCAGGAGAGGAAGGTGGTTTTATTTTGTCTCAATTCAACTATTCCAGTCATTGACCAAACAGGGAAACAGGCCCTTCGGCCCACAGAGTCCACGCTGACCATCGTTCACCCGTTCATGCTAATCTCATGTTATCTCACTTTTGTGCATCCACTCCTGACACATTACGGGAAATTTACAGAGGCCAACAAGCCGCCCCCCCCACGTCTTTGGAGTGTGGAAGGAAACTGGAGCACCCAGGGGAAACCCCACACGATCGCAGGGAGAACGTGTGAACTCCACACAGACAGCACCCGTGGTCAGGATCGAACCTAGTGACCGAGAATGAAAACATGACAAACTGGTGTCAGAGCAGGGGAGAGGAGGGGCGAAGTGTAAACCAGAGGGAGGGATATAGGTGGGGAGGGGTAAGGGGGATGGGGTGAAGAGGGGTGGGACAGTGGGAGAAATGGAAGCGCATCGGTTTGGGGTCCGTTGGAAAGGGAGAAGGGGATGGGTGAAAAGTGAAAGTTGATGCAGAGAACAGCAGATGCTGGAAGACTGCATAGAACACAGGGTGCTGGAGTGACTCAGCGGGTCAGGCAGCATCTGTGGAGGACATGGATAGGCCGACTGAAGAAAAATCCCGACCCAAAGCATCCCCTTTAGCTTCATTTAGTTGAGAGATACAGCAGGGGAAAACAGGCCCTTCAGCCCATCAGCAATCACCCCGTACGCTAGTTCGATCCTACCCGCAGGGAGCAATTCACGGAAGCCAATTAACCGGCCAACCCGCACGTCTTTGGAATGTGTGAGGAAACCCGGAGCACCCGGAGGAAACCCACGCTGTCATGGGGAGAATGTACAATCTCCGACCAGGCAGGATGGAACCCGGATCTGCGGCGCAGTAAGGCAGCAACTCTCCCGCTGCGCCACCCTGCCGCCCATCTATCCGCGATCGCCAGAGCTGCTGCCTGAGCCGCCGGGTTACCCCAGCACTTTGTGAACTACGTAAAAATAGTTGTGATCTACATTAAAAAAAAGTTTGTCCCAGGATTTAGAAACAGCAACACTGCAGGAACAAAGATTAACCTGCATTGACAAGTTGGGTGTTAAAGATGGTTTGTAACTTTAGGGGATCCTGCAGGTGGAGCTATTCTCCGGCACTAGCTGTTTACTTTAGAGATACAACATACACACAGGCCCTTCGGCCCACCGAGTCCGTGCCGACCGCCGGTCACCCATTCACACTCATTCTATCTCATCCCATTTTTCTCACCCACTCCCTACACACTCGGGGCGATTTACAGGGGGGGGGGGCAATAAGCCTACAAAGCCGCGCGTCTATGGGATGAGGGAGGAAACCGGAGCACCCGGAGGAAACCCACGTGGTCACAGGGAGAACGTGCAGGCTCCACACAAACAGCACCCGAGGTCAGGATCGAACCCGGGTCTCTGCCGCTATGAGGCAGCTGCTCGACCAGCTGTGCCGCTGGATGCAGTCCTTGTGATGTGTTCTTGGAGTTTGAGGTTGTAGGTTTGGCGGGTGAAGCCATAGGAGAATAACGGCAGTGATATTATAATTGTGGACTTGCTGCCCCAGTGGTGGTGGAAGTGTATGTCAATAGACAATAGACAATAGGTCCTTCGAGCCAGCACCGCCATTCGATGTGATCGTGGCTGATCACCCACAATCAGTGCCCCGTTCCTGCCTTCTCCCCATATCCCCTGACTCCGCTATCTTTAAGAGCTCTATCTAGCTCTCTCTTGAAAGTATCCAGAGAACCGGCCTCCACTGCCTTCTTAGGCAGAGAATTCGACAGACTCACCACTCTCTGTGTGAAAAAGTGTTTCCTCGTCTCCGTTCTAAATGGCTTACCCCTTCTTCTTAAGCTTACCCCTTATTCTTGTAGTTAAAGAGTCAAAGAGCGACACTTCGGCCCAACTTGCCCACACCGATCATCATATCCCGGCTGCATTAGTCCCACCTGCCTGCATTTGGCCCATATCCCTCCAAACCTGTCCTATCCATGTACCTGTCTAACTGTTTCTTAAACGTTGGGATAGTCCCAGCCACAACTACCTCCTCTGGCAGCTTGTTCCCTACACCCACCACCCTTTGTGTGAAAAAGTTACCCCTCAGATTCCGATTGTATCTCTCCCCACTCAACATAAACCTATGTCCTCTGGTCCTCGATTCCCCTACTCTGGGCGAGAGACTCAGTGCATCTACCCGATCTATTCCTCTCATGATTTTACACACCTCTATAAGATCATGGAAATAGAATGGAAAAGAAAATGTTGGTGTTACAGTGGCCGACGTTCGTCTCCTCGCTCGGTTATCTGTGTGGCCCGGAAAGCCAATACATGATGACAATCGAGCCATTTACAGCGTACAGATGCATGACAAGGGAATAACGTTTAGTGCAAGGTAAAGCTGACAAGGTCCGATCAAGGATTGTCCGAGGGTCACCATTGAGGTAGATAGTAGTTCACGACTGCTCTCTGGTTGTGGTAGGATGGTTCAGTTACCTGATGCTGGGGGGGGGGGGGGGTCCAGAACCAGGGGCCACAGTTTAAGAATAAGGAGTAAGCCATTTAGAACGGAGATGAGGAAACACTTTTTCTCACAGAGAGCTGTGAGTCTGTGGAATTCTCTGCCTCAGAGGGCAGTGGAGGCCTGTTCTCTGGATGCTTTCAAGAGAGAGCTAGATAGAGCTCTTAAAGATAGTGGAGTCAGGGGATATGGGGAGAAGGCAGGAACGGGGTACTGATTGGGGATGATCAGCCATTATCACATTGAATGGCGGTGCTGGCTCGAAGGGCCGAATGGCCTACTCCTGCACCTATTGTCTATTGTCTATTGTCTGTGACAGCTGGGAAAAAAACTTTCCCCGAATCTGGACGTGTGCGTTTTCACACTTCTGTACCTTTTGCCCGATGGGAGAGGGGAGGAGAGGGAGTGGCCGGGGTGCGACTCATCCTTGAACCTGCTGCTGGCCTTGCTGGCACGGAACCCTTCAGCCGCATCATCCTTGCATGTTATTCATCTAGCTGCCCACTGTGCAGTGACAGGGCTGCGGGGGGGGGGGGGGGGGGGGGGGGGGAGGAGGACGAGGTCCTGATTCAACCACCAGCCAAGGTGCACTTGGCACAGATGACCTTGTAACTCACTCGAGGAACCTCTCTCTCCCATCCCTCTGAGAACAAGCAGAGAGGCCATCTGTCCCTCAGCAAAGCCAAGACTTCGCCACCATCTGGACAGGGAATTTCAACTGAGAGACCCACATTTCATCAGCCTGGTGCCAGGCAAGCAATGGACAATAGGTGCAGGGGTAGGCCGTTCGGCCCTTCAAGCCATTCGCTGTGATCATGGCTGATCACCCACAATCAGTACCCCGCTCCTGCCTTCTCCCCATATCCCCTGACTCCGCTATCTTTAAGAGCTCTACCCAACTCTCTCTTGAAAGCATCCAGAGAACTGACCTCCACCGCCCTCTGAGGCAGAGAATTCCACAGACTCACAACTCTCTGGGTGATAAAGTGTTTCCTCGTCTCCGTTCTAAATGGCTTACCCCTTATTCTTAATCTGTGGCCCCTGGTTCTGGACTCCCCCGACATCGAGCTTCATTATGTAGAAACCTCGCTTGACATTTATCAACGTGACTATTCTTCATACACCCCGGTAGAAACATCTTAAAAAGATCGCTGATCGCAAAATACTCATTACCATGCACACGACTATTGTGTGGGAAGGAACTGCAGATTGCTGGCTTATTCCAAGAGATAGACACAAAGTGCTGGAGTAACTCAGCGGGTCAGGCCGCATCGCTGAAGAAAAAGGATGGGTGAGGTGTCGGGTCGTGACCCTTCTCCAGACTGTGAAGAGAGAGAAAGAGTCTGAAGAAGGGTCTCGAAATGAAACCATCACCTATGCCTTCTATCCAGAGATGCTGCCTGACCCGCTGAGTTACTCCAGCACTTTGTGTCTTTCATCTGCATTAACCAGCATCTGCAGTTCCTTCCTACACATTTCGCACTCTGCTCCACTGCGGAATCTCCTCACGGTCGGCCTACTTTGTAGACAGTGTGTAAGAAAGAACTGCAGATGCTGGTAAAATCGAAGGTAGACACAAAATGCAGGAGTAACTGAGCGGGTGAGACAGCATCTCTGGAGAGAAGACCCTGATGTCTGAATCAGACTGAAGAAGGGTCTCGACCCGAAACGTCACCCATTCCTTCTCTCCAGAGATGCTGCCTGTCCCGCTGAGTTACTCCAGCGTTTAGTGTCTATCTTTGGTTTAAGTCAACATCTACAGTTCCTTCCTACACATTTCTTTGCTGTTTCTTGCGGGCGTAGGCAGAGCTGTTCCCAAGCATCTTGTGGAAGTATATTTACCGTCTTACAAATAAGCTTTGACCTGCAGCACCTGTGAAGACAACAGCAGGTGCCACGTTAAGCTGCATTAAGCTGCTTTCCAATGGGTTAATACGGACAGCAGGTCCTGCTCACTTGGAACTGACTGCTCTCGCACACACACACACACTCACTACTCACTGTGTAAAGGCTGTCCCCGTATGGGTTTTATATACAGTAGTATCAGCTTAGTTCATTGCCACGTGTACTGAGGTACAGTGAAAAGCTTTTTTTGCGTGTTAACTAGTCAGCAGAAAGACAATACTTGATAAAAATCGAGCCATTTACAGTTTACAGATCCATAAGGGAATAACGTTTAGTGCAAGGTAAAGCCAGTAGGTAATGTTGCTGTACCACAGGTGCTGTCTGTGAGGAGTTTGGACGCTCTCCCAGTGACCGCATGGATTTTCTCCGGTTTCATCCCGCAATCTCAAAGACGGGCAGGTTTGTCGGCTAATTAGGTTCTGAAAATTGTCCCTAGTGTGTAGGACAGAACTAGTGTACGGGTGAGTGTTGGTTGCTGCGGACCCTGTGGGTCGCGGGTCCTGTTCCTGCTGTGCCTCTAAACTCAAACTGAAAGATCATCACTTGGTCCTTTACCTGTCCATCCTTCAGTTTTAATCTAACAGTTCTCACGTTATCTTGGTTCTTGGTTTCTTGGTTTCTTGGTCCTCCAAAATATCCCAAATGGAATTTAAACTGGAGGTGGTGGAGGGAGGACTTAAGCCAGAAAGGGTTTTTGGGAAGAAAGAGCTACCTTAAATGTAGTTGCATCTGGTTGGGTAACTATAGTAGGGTGGAGATTATTCCATGCTTTAATTGAGCGGGAGAAGTACGAATTGCTGTACACATCTGTCTTGGTAGCTGGAATCACAAATTGGATCGAATGTTCTCGTCTGCTGCTAATTGGTTTGGGTTTGGTGTAGGTTTTGTAATCTATGTTGAGTTGGTCATTTAACATTTTGTAAAAACAGGTCAAACGGTGAGCATTACGTCTGTCTTGGAGAGGTTTCCACCCCAGTGAATTCAGAAGTTTGGCAACACTCGCTTCTCTCTCGTAGGTGTTAGTAACAAATCGTTATAGTAGAGTTTTAAGAGTCTGGAGTGATTGTAACGTGTGCCCGTAGATCTGCTTCTGCGGCCAGTGCGCCTGGGGTGGGCGCCATCTTGGAAGGTTGATATTATGTGATTCGGTTCGTTCGCTCGTGTGTCAGACGGCGTGCAGCTCACCGTTGGCTCCCGTCGTCGTCCAACACGTTGACAGAATTGGTCGCCCGACGCGTCACAGAGCGCATCACGTTGCCGTTTCCGGGGATCGCCACGAAGAGGCTTCTGTCATGATCCCCATTTGATTGGGTGGGACAGTGTGGAAAACCAGGCTTTTCCCAGCACCCCGGTACACCTGGCATTAATAATAAACCCCAAACCTAAAGATACAAAGGACGAAATGGCGTTAATAAATCCTGCAGAATAGGCATGCATCAATGTTATTGGAAGTCACCCCGAAACATATGGTAGTGTGCTTAGCTAACCTTCCTTCTTCTCTCCACTCCCGCCCGGCAGAAGGTAACACACGCACCGCCAGACTCAGTAACAGCGTCTTCCCCTCTGTTATCAGGCTTGTGAACGGTCCTTCCATAAGCTAGGATACTGTCCGATTCACCTCTACCCCATTGCGGACAAGATGACCTTGTCAATGGAACTGAAGTTCGAAAATGCTGAGAACTATATTCTGATCTCTTTGTGTCTATTTTTTGAAAACCTGACAGATGTTTGAATAGGGATGGCACGGTGGCGCAGCGGTAGAGTTGCTGCCTCACAGCGCCAGAGACCGGACCGTGTTCGATCCGGACTAGTGGCTACAGGTGCTGTCTGTACGGAGTTTGCACGTTCTCCCAGTGACTGCATGGATTTTCTCCGGGTGCTCCGGTTTCCTCCCACAGTCGCAAAGACGTGCAGGTTTGCAGGTTAATTGGGTTCTGAAAATTGTCCCCAGTGTGTGGGATGGAACTAGTGTTGTTGGTTGGTTGTTGGACTCTGCGGGTCGAAGGTCCTGTTTCAGCTGTGACTCAAAACTCAAACTAAAAGAGCATTACGTAGTCTTTTACCACCTGTCCATCCTTCAGTTTTAATCGAACAGTTCTCATGTTATCTCGGTAATTACTTGTGCTTTCTTCCAGCTCTCAATACCTAGTAAGTCATGGTGACCTAGATTGTACACTGCATTCCAAGAACTCTCTGATTGTGACGTGATATATTTGACATATCTCATTCTCAACTCCATCTCTCTGGAAATGAAACATCACACTTGATTTGCCTTATTTATAGTTTGTATCTTGCATCTTGCGCCTACACGTTAGTGATTTGTGCATTTCTATTCTCAGATTCCTACATTCTTCAGCGCCATTGACATTTTTAATCTCCTTGTAATACGCCGGCTCTTTACTTTAGACTTTAGACTCTCGAGATCTGGCCCTTCGGCCCACCTAGTCCATGCCAACCAACGCCCCCCCTACACTAGCTCTATCCTATGCACGCACGCACACACGCACGCACGCACACGCACACACGCACGCACGCACACACACACACACACGCACGCACGCACACACACACACACGCACGCACGCACACACACACACACGCACGCACACACACACGCACGCACACACACACACACACGCACACACGCACACACACACACGCACGCACAAAGCACGCGACACACACACACACGCGCACACACACACACACACACACGCACGCACACACACATGCACACACACACGGCACGCACACACACACACGCACGCACGCACACACACACACACTCACACACACGCACGCACACACACACACGCGCACACACATACTACACGCACGCACACACACACACGCACGCACACACGCACACGCACGACACACACACACCACACACACACACGCACTCACACACACACACACACACACACACACTCAACACGCACGCACACACTCACACACGCACACACGCACACACACACACACAAGCACACGCACACACACACACACACGCACGCACACACACGCACACACACACGCGCGCACGCCACGCACACACTCCGCACACACACGCACACGCCACACACACAACACACACCGCACGCACACACACACACACGCACACACACACACACACAACGCACCACACACACGCACGCACCACACACAGCACACACACCACACACACACACACACGCACACACACACACACACACACACACACACCACACACACACACACACACAACACACGCACACACACACACACACACGGAAAATATACTATTTTACACACAACAGTGATTAACTTACAAACCTGCACGTATTTGGAGTGTGCCATTGTTAAGGGTTTGGACACGCTAGAGGCAGGAAACAAATATTCCCGATAGAAACATAGAAACACATAGAAATTAGTGCAGGAGTAGGACATTCAGCCCTTCGAGCCTGCACCGCCCCATCGCCGCATCAAAACACACGCACGCATGATCATGGCTGACAACACAACTCATCCAACTCGTATCCCGACACACACACACGCACCTGCATTCTCATCCATACCCACACGCACACACTCCACACACACGCACGACACACGCACACGCACACACACAACACACACGCGCACACACACACAGACAACACACACACACACACACACGCACACACACTCCCCACACACACACACACACCACGCGCACACACACAGCCACAACACCACCCACACACAGGGCCACACAGCGCACACACACCAACTTCACTCTTAAATATAGCCAACACACACACCACATGTAACTGGCCTCAACTACCTCTGTGGCATGCAGAGTTCTTCAGAACGCTCACTCACACTCTCTGTGGTGAAGAAAGTCTTTTTCTCATCTCGGTCTTAAAGGATTTCCCTTATCCTTAAGCGTGACCCTTGTCCTGGACTTCCCCAACATCGGGAACAATCTTCCTGCATCTAGCCTGTCCAACCCCTTAAGAATTTTGTAAGTTTCTATAAGATCCCTCTTAATCTCCTAAATTCCACACACACGACACACACCACACAAACACGACACAACGCAACACAACATAACCGCGACAGTCTATCCAGTCTTTCTCGCGCACGACATAAGACAGTCCCTGACACATCCCAACACACACAACAACACACAGAATCAGTCTGGTGAACCTTCTCTGCACTCCACACACGCACACTATGGCAATAATAATGTCCTTCCTCAGATTTGGAGACCAAAACTGCACACCGCAACACACACACTCCAGGTGTGGTCTCACCAAGACCCTGTACACAAACCTGAAGTAGAACCTCCCTGCTCCTGTACTCAAACTCCTTTTGCTATGAAAGCTAACAAAAAACGATGTGTTGGGGGGAGTCCAGAACCAGGGGCCAACAGTTTAAGAATAAGATGTAAGCCATTTAGAACGGAGATGAGGAAACACTTTTTCTCACAGAGAGCGGTGAGTCTGTGGAATTCTCTGCCTCAGAGGGCGGTGGAGGCAGGTTCTCTGGATGCTTTCAATAGAGAGCTAGATAGGGCTCTTAAAGATAGCGGAGTCAGGGATATGGGGAGAAGGCAGGAACGGGGTACTGAATGGGGATGATCAGCCATGATCACATTGAATGGCGGTGCTGGCTCAAAGGGCCGAATGGCCTCCTCCTGCACCTATTGTCTATTGTCTATTGAAACTGGAGCACCCAGAGAAAGCCCACGCAGGTAACGGGGAGAACGCACAAACTGCTTACAGACAGCACCTGTAGTCAGGATTGAACCGGGGCTGCTGGCGCTGTGAGGCCACCGAGATCAGTAGCGAGGTGCTGACACTGCTCTTTTTAAATGGTTTTAATCAGAGACATTTGAAAACCTTTCCAATAGTTTTAAATACTTTAAAAAGTAAAAGAAAGTGCCCAAAACTGCTAAATATTAAACAAGACTCTACCACTGCCGCCCTCTGTTCCCCCTGCAATATCTGCTCCTTCAACTCAGGAGATTTGCATTTGTTGCAAGCTCAATTGTAAGTATCGCGACAAAGCCCAGATGCAGAAAGGGCACGAATATCTGTTTCATGTTGCATGAAATACTTGACCCACCGCCCGGGATAACACAGTGAGACTCTGGGGTCGACATCCACACAGTACTTTGCCTCACAGGCACGACGAGGCTTGGTGGCCCAGCGGTAGAGTCGCTGCCTTACAGCGAATGCCGCGCCGGAGACCCGGGTTCGATCCCGACTACGGGTGCTGTCTGTGCGGAGTTTGCACGCTCTCCCCGTGACCTGCGGGGGTTTTCTCCGGGATCTTCGCTTTCCTCCCGCACTCCAAAGACGTACAGGTTTGAAGGGAAATCGTCTTGGTAGATGGTAACATTGTCCCTCATGTGTTTAGGATAGTGTTAATGTGCGGAGATCGCTGGTTGGCGCGGACTCGGTGGGCCAGAGGGCCTATTTCTGTGCTGCATCTCTAAACTAAACTACACTAAAAAAACTCAAGATAGACACAAAATGCTGGAGTAACTCACTCGGACAGGCAGCATCTCTGGAGGGAAGGGAAGGAATGGGCGAGGTTTCGTGGTCTGACTCTTCAAGCTCACCTTTTTAAGTGATGTAGGAGAGGAGAGGGAACCGGGATCGCGCCTTCCAAGGTCTGAAGAAGTGTCCCGACCCGAAACACCACCCGTTCCTTCTCTCCAGAGATGCTGCCTGTCCCGCTGAGTTACTCCAGCATTCTGTGTCCATCTATGACCAAGGAAGGCGAAGGCTGGAGGCCCTGCAGAGGCCTGGGGCTCGCCTGGATCGGGCACCGCTCATAGCAAATGGAGCGCGGACTGGACATGGAAAACGGCGCCGAGACAGGGTCCTCATGTGTCAGGCGGGATCAGAGACTATTCTGCACAACGAGATGTGTCTTGTGCATGGCAATACATCTACTGGACTGAGATTTCACTGAGGCATTTATGCTTTGCACATGTGGGACCATAAAAGGACCATTGAACCAAGGAGAGGTACTAAATCTTATTCTACCCGTGCCTAAAGGAAAACCACCTCAATCCTTGTGCAGGTAACGTCCTTCTTGTTCTGAGGCTGACGCCACTCTGGCCCTAGTCCTCTCCACTAGTGGAAACATCCACTCCACATCCACTCTATCCAGGCCTATCAACAAATCGGTAGCGTTTCAATGAGGTCCCCCCCCTCATCATAGAAACATAGAAAATAGGTCAGGGAGGAGGCCCATTATTCGGCCGTTCGAGCCTAGCACCGCCATTCATTGTGAATCATGGCCTGATCGACCCCAATCAATAACCCTGCCTGCCTTCTCCCCACATATCCCTTTGATTCCACTAGCCCCTAGAGCTCTATCTAACTCGTCTCTTAGAATCCATCCAGTGACTGGCCTCCACATGACCTCCCAACTTCTAGATTCTATATCAATACAATGTACCTGTGATGTGCTATTCAATGTTGTCCATCCAACAGACTACTTGGGTCCTGGTGTCTCTCGTAGATATAAATACTCTCAATTTCACTTTCTCTCTGAATAGTTCATTTTGCAATTTATAACAAAACATTATCATTGAAGAAGCTGAGTCTTCGAGATGCAATAAAGACCATAACGTCATAGACAGAATTAGGCCATTCGTACCCATCTAGTCAGTTTGATTCGTACGGTCCATGGGTTTGTGGGAGAATGCAGAGAATGGGGTTAGAGGGAGAAGGTTGATCAACGCATTGTGAGTGGGTGGTGTAGACTTTTTGGGGCCTAATTGGCCTAATTCTGCTCCTATCACATTACGTCAATGGGTCTACTTTGCCATTTAATCCATGGCTTAACTTATCTTTCCCCATATCTCCTGCCTTGTATTTAGTATATAGATACAGCACAGAAACTGGCCCTCCAGCCCACACCGACCAGTGATCCTTGCACACTAACGCTATCCTATACACTAGAAACAATTTACATTTATTCCAAACCAATTAACCTACAAGCCTGTACGTGTTTGGAGTGTGGGAGGAAACCGAAGATCTCGGAGGAAACCCACGCAGGTCATGGGGGAACGTGCAAACTCCACACAGACAACACCCGAGGTCAGGATCGAACCCGGGACTCTGGCGCTGTGAGGCAGCAACTCTACCGCTGCGCCACCGTGCCTTCGCCCCATAACCCCTCACGTACTAATCAAGAACCAGTCGATCCCACTTTAAAAATACGCAATGTCTTGGCCTCCACAGCCGTCTGTGGCAATGAATTCCACAGATTCACCACCCTCTGACCAAAGATCTTCCTCCTCATCTGAAGAAGGGTTTCGACCTGAAACGTCAACCCAGTCCTCATCTCCAGAGAAGATTGCTGCTGGCTCCACTCTGAGTGTTACTCCCAACTTCTACCCTCCTCGAATCACCATTCTAAAGGTATGTTCCTTTCATTCTGACGGCCGTGTCCCTCCTGGTTCTGGCTCTCCCACCATTGAAACATCCTCCCACATCCACTCTATACAGGACTTCATTCGAAAAACGAAACCCACAGCGATCACTCTGGGGTGTTCCCAAACCTTCCAATGGATGGAGGGACAATGGTCCGTGTTATCTGACTGCATTGCGCCATAATCGACTTCCTAACCCTGTTTTTTTATGTTAAATGTTTTATTAAAATCCGAACAATCAACAAAATGATAGTAATGCAACAATGGAAATATTCATCTCTCATCTCTCTCTCTCCATCTCTCTCATCTCTCTCTCTCTCTCACATCATTCATTCATTCATTCATCTTTAACGTTTGGAGATAATTTCTGTTGTAACCTTGTAACATAGAAAGCTTTAAATCATCTCATTGATTGATCTGAATGGAAACCCACAGCTCGAAAACTACAACCCCCATATGCACCTTGGCGGCCCTGGAAGAAACCATAGCATTTGAAGGTTTTATCTGCTCATTTCATGATGATAGGAAGAGAAGGATTTAGTTCAGAACTACAATTACAGACTGGGTGCTATTGATTGTAATATGGCCTAATGCAGCAAGGTGCTTTGTATGCAGAGTGCAGTGACGGTGGAGAATGC